>JAOWAR010004254.1:0-14067 GCA_028571005.1 Clathrina lutea
TTCCAGTGAATACGCATAATCAGCTACATGCTTCAAAAAGGTGTCAGGCCTATGATGGCTCACACAGAGAGAGGACTGTTTTTATGCAGAACTGCTTTAGTTCCTGTGCAAACACCATAGTCCATGAAGTCTGTTTTTCTTTTATCTTTGTTGATCAGTCATGGTCAAGGCTTCTTATGTTCCTTTGAGGTCTTCCAAGAACATGGGCGCGAGAGAGAGAGAGAGAGAGAGAGAGATGTAAAAAAAAAAGGAAAAAGAAAAAAACGATAGAAATTAGAGCTTATTCTGGCTTTTTCTGAAAAATCTAACATGGTGACCCCCGAATATTTTTGTTTTGTTGCATCAAGGAACCCGAGAGGTACACAAAAATAAAAAGAAAACAGCATGTTGATAGAAACTTTTGAGTCAGGAATAAAAATGGTGCAAAAAATATCACAAAATTCACAACAAAATTGTGGTGTCTGTCTTGGAACTTGCCTTACCATGGGCTAAGTGGCAATTGGTTCTAAGCAAGATCAATGTACTAGCAAGTGTTTCAAAAAGTTGCAATTGCCTTATTCGCCCCGAGCTCTGAATTTGGAATAAAAATTGAAGTTAACGCAAAATGGACGTATGTGACATGCGTTTAAAAATTACACCGCAGACCAAAAAATAGCGTGGTGACACCCATTTTTTCCTTTTTACTTCAAACCTTACATAATAAGGGAACAGAAAATGTAAAAATATTTACAAGTTGATAGAAATTAAAAATGGGGAAAACTGTCCCGAACCTCCTTAAACACGTAGTCCTATGGATCTTGGATGCCTGAATTTCACTCTTTTCACGGAAATGGTTGTTTCTGAATGACACTTTTGGGAAGCGACGGATACGTATAACTCAAAAGACGGTGAAGAAGGGCTGCGGTGGCACCCAGGCCCAAAGTAGGATCGCCGTTTTCTCAAAATAGTGACGAACTAAATTTTTTGTCCATTTAGTAGGACAACTGAGGGCCCTGAGATTTTCCAATGTAGGTCCTGGCATCCTGAAACATGAAGTGGATCTCCCAGGTAGATGGATTCCGCTCGGTTTCTGAGATATGCAATCGAATGTGTTTTGCTCTTAGATCAGAGGCTAAACCGTAACCATTAGATTCCAGAAGGTGGTTGAGGTAAACGTAAACTTCCTGGCGGAAGGTGCAAATTTCTGGAGAAGCACTTAGGCAGTAATTTCACTACGTTTTCTGTAACCTGGACGTGGTAGTGGGTCACTCACTAAACCCCTGTATAGTCTGTTTGTAGCCACCTTCTAGTTGATCGACTTAATTCCGCATTAGCTCCGGTTATCCAGAAAAGATGGCTCACTTCTTGTCCAATGTTCATGACCAGGGCAAAGCACTGATCATCAGGCAGAGAACAAAGGAAACCTGAAGGAGCTACTCGCTTATATGTACAGGGAAGTGGGGTGTGAGAATTGGCGCACCATGTCAAGACTTTGTATGTGGGATAGGTGCTAATGAAACCGTGTAGGTGCGGGGGTGCGCATGTGTGAGAAGCGCCAATGAAAAGGTGCGAATGGAAAAGGTCAGTGTGCGAAAGGTGTCAACAAAAGCGTGTAAGTGTGGGGTGTGCGTGTCGGTCGGTCGTCCAGAGAGGAAGGTTGGAGAGAGGAAGGGAGATGGATGGAGTTCTTCTGCGTCAAGGCTATTGCATTGTTGGTGCAAAGATTGAGAGGGTTTCTCTTTCCGGCACCGCGGTGTCACGTCCGTTCCACTGTAGTTCGAGTGTTGAAAAGTTAGGAAACCAATTCGTGGGTGCGGGAAATATATTATCATTGGCAGAAGCAGAATTAATTTCTGGAAGCAAAATTAATACTTTTGAAGAAAACAATGAGTGAAGGTGAGGTCAAAATGCTGGTGAATTTGACAGACTTTGGTAGCTTGCAAACACTTCTACCACAGCTCGACACACGTATTGATCGCCACTGGGATACTAGCCGCCTCCTGATGTGTCGCTTCAAAGAAGACCTTTTCCAGCTCTGGTCGTACCAAATCTCTCTTATACCCAGACATGTGGACAGTAGGCGAGCTCCAACTGCCGTGGATGTAAGGGCGATCCTTGTCTCATTTGCACACCACCACGCAAACGAAGAGATCTCGCAATGAAGAAACACCTGCAGACACCAGCTGCCCCTCCAGAGGACAATTCGGTGTATCAATGGATTCCAGTTTCACCCTTTTTCCTGCCATGCATGGGCTGACAAGTTCTTTACGATGTGTTCACGTAGCTGGACAGCGCTCTGTTTTACATTGGAAAGCTGTCGAGATTGATTATATGCAACTCCCAAGATCACCGTCGCTCGCAATGAACTGGCATTATACTCTTGCCAATGGCCCCTTTCGCATTACAAGGCGATCGAAAAAAAAAATGATGCGCTAGGATATACATGTATCTTTCTCCCAAATCTGTACCCTGTCTTCCCTTTGATCCCATACATTCCACAAGCAGACAAAAGTTCACAATGCAGAGACCCGGACTCGAACATGAAATCGGATGGCAGACGAGAGTCGCCTTTGCACCATCGCATTTCTTCGATCAATTGATTTCCTCCGTGCGTGGACATATACATCTCTTCTTTCCAATAGTTCATGGTATTGCACCACTGACCACAAAATAAGATGAAGCCACCATTGCGCCCCCTTTTAAGGACAGGGGGAGGCAGATGGGGTAGTAGTCTCTGCCTTTTTGCAAAACTGTGGCCAACTTGATCTAACTACTGCTAATGTTGATAAATACACCGCTGAATGTTGCGCCTGGAGCAAAATAGAAAAGCCTCAGGGCGCACGGGCGCTGCGCCGCCGTCCTCACTCGCGCTGTCTTGTGTCGATAATGAAACGAGATGGCACAAGAAAACTGCGGACACGGCCACGCAGACTGCCGAAAATCGACTCGCCTTTCGGGATGTGCGCGATTCAGGAATGCAGTGCGACGATTACCCGTTCGCCCATGCGTCAGCACCGTTGACTGACATCGATATGATGCCTCCTCTCTTCCCTGACGACTCCGAAGATTGCGAAGTGCGGGTGGACGCCACATACGAAAGAGAGTACAATCCAAAGCGACACCAGGGCGATAAGCGATGAGGAAGAACTGGGAAACCCTGTATGCGAGGAGAAGTACGTAGTGCACGAGCGGCGAGTTTTTCTTCTGGTCTTTATCGTAGGGGACTATAGACTTTGAAAGAAAACCCGCGGCTTCCGTCCCTCGCAACTACACGTCGAAGTTGAAGAGGTAGATGTCTGCGAGGAGAAGTACGTAGTGCACGAGCGGCGAGTTCTTCTTCTGGTCTTTATCTTAGGGGACTATAGACTTTGAAAGAAAACCCGCGGCTTCCGTCCCTCGCACCTACACGTCGAAGTTGAAGAGGTACATGTATGCGAGGAGAAGTTCGTAGGTCTAAATGGGTGTGTCATGGCTGGGCGAAGGCGGCGCGGCGATATTGCGCCGCCATTCAACCACCAATAACTTAGCCAAGCGATAGTTCTGGAACGTGCAACCACCGGCAATTTTCTTCCTTTCTTCAATCCTACAGATGAAAACGTTTCATTTCCAAGCGAAGTGCTCTCTAGGCGTACGAAGTGCGCATCGCTCGATCGAAAGGCACTCGCGCGATCGAAGGCCGTTGCAAGGGGTGGCCGGAGGTAAAAGGCAGCGAGTGCGCGAAGCCAGGAGCCTGAGGCGTGCTAAGGCTGAAGATGGCGATAGACTGTAGCAGAGCTTGAATGTAGGCACAAAATCGAAACTTGATCGTTCCGTGAATAACGGACAAGAACGGCTCAAATGATGACTTTGATTACGAAGATTACGAAGATATTGGTCGACATTGGGTGATAACCAATCAATCACTTGCCTGATTTGTAGACATCGAGAGATATCATGCGCAGCCTAACTTGACCAAATACAGTCAAGCATTGCAATATGCAAGCGCGCCTAGCGTCAATCTTCACGAAGAAACTCAGAAGACAAGAAGGCTTTCATTAGGCGAAGAGTCGGTCAGTTCCCAAACTGATGGCAACTCGGGTAACTCGATGCTACGCGGGATGTACATGTAGTTCACCCGAGGCCACCACTGACCCGGTTTCTTCGACACCGTGACTGCCAACCGCTCCAGCGTGATCTAGCTGTGTCGTTGGCTGGCCTGCACGGTCCTGCTTGATTTCAAGCAAGGCTCAGACTCCCAACGCTAACGAGAGCTCGAATAGCTCATGCATATACACTGGTCATGACAGTGACTACGCCGCGCTTCAGGCAAATAACCCCGTACGAGCGGAGACCGGCTGTTTTTCGACGTGCCAGATCGAAGAACAGCCGGTTCTCGTTCAATTGGTACAGTGAATCGAACCACTCGCTGAGCAGGACAAGAAGGGTAACTACGAGAAAAGGGCGCAAGGCCCTGGTTTGAGAAGGGCCCAGAGAATTCAAATAGCATGGTCGGCTGCTAAACCATTAGCGAATGAAACTGGTCATGCATGGCCGCACTAGGCGGCGAGGAATAACGGTTAACCGGCGCTGAGAGACGGAAGCTTCTCACTTTGTTTCACATAGAATTTAAGCGTTTGAAAAGGCTCAACCTCTAATCGATCACGATCACTCGGAACGACACAACGGAAAAATGCTTCATCTCAGTGCTACGTGCTGTGAGTGGCAAAAAAAGATTTATTATGCGTCTCTGGCGCTAGCCATAGCCGACGACCTGCCCATTAATTAATTAATCGCCGGTTTTTCCTGGGGTGTAGAAAGTTGTCGATCCTGCCTACCCAGCACCTCAGGCGCGGGGTCGACACACAGCATATACACAAGGGAACCCACGCACTGTACATGTAATCTGGCACTGACTAATTTAAGGCATGCAGCTTCGAGCGATGTGCACTATCCGTGGGCAGTGACCGGATGCGTGGGCTGACCGCGGCTCTAATCGTTTAATGCTGTCGGCTCGACCGGCGAGCACGATCCTGTCAGCTGGCGGACGAGCGCCGGGCGACATCCTGACGCACTGGACTGTTGATCTGTTAATGCCAGGCATCCTACCTGAAGAATAATCAGCTCCTGTCAGCTGTTCATTTTTTTCTTTTGTAAAAAATGCCTTGTCCCGCGACTTACAGTCAGCAGTAGTAGTGGTGCCCCCAAATTCATTCCAGCAGATCAACGCGTGCGTAGAAACAGGTCGGGTGCTCTGCTAGTGTTCATGCGGACTTGCTCAACGCAGTACTCAACAAACTGGCAATCTTCCAACCGATTGACTGGCGACGTGGAATAGCCCACACGCCCGCTATTTGCTGAGACGACTCGCGCTCAGGTCTCGCTGAGCTTCGTACTCGTGTCCTACATGTACATGCTGAGGTGCTTCCGGCGTATGGAATTTCTGTGAAAGGCAGAATTGTGTGCATAACGAACAGATACCGGGTCAGTTTCTTTTCTTGTTTTCGCGCTTGTGAAGCTGATGCACCCGGAAGTCATTGCTCGCCTCTTCACGATTTATACCGCCTTTCATAATGTAAGCTCTCCAAAGTCTGAATCTCATCAACCCAGGGCGATGTTTCTTCTCTATATTTTATTACTGTTATTATCTGAACCATTCAATAGCAAAAGGCTCGGTAGCTAGCGCTAATGTAAAAATGGGGAAAAAGAAAAACATTTTAAGGAATAAGATAAAAAAAAATACATGTAAACATCAATAAAGAAATGGGTAATTGTGAAAGAACAGAGAAGAGAATACATGTAAATGCATTGAAAGAAAATACCGAAAATGGAAGGGAAACAGAGATTGAATTTTATGGAGGATGCCGACGAAGTAGAATAGCAAGGCAGTAAGCAACGAAGGACTAATATTGACAAAGCACACAGGCTGATTGACCTTCGTTCGTATCTTATTCCCGCTGGAACATATTTTCATGGAAGTGGGCATACGATCGGATTGAGATGTTTTTTTTTTGCTCTCCTCGGCTGGTTTGTTCTTCTAGTCAGTTCGGACGAGGGTAGGTATTGCACAATAATTTGTCTGGAAGGCTGAATGAACGAGCACCGATATCCCAGCAGGAAACTGATCTTTTCAACTTTTTCTTCGCCATAAACTGGCCAGGCTACTAGGACAGCACGCCCGACCACGTACTTGAAGAAGCAGAATGAAGCCACGAGAAAGGATTGAAATAGAGTCACGACGGCGCTGGCACGAAGTGTTTAATTGTTTTCCAGCGTGCAATGAAGAAGTTCTTAATCGACGGTAACGTTTGAATTTTGACCTCGATTGGGGCAGGAAAAGGAAGAAAACAGAGCAACGACAATACAAAAAGTCGATCGCGATTGGAATGTGCTCATTCCAGGACACGGAACATCTGAACTTGTCCAAGCTGAGCTCGGCGGCGTCCAAACTTTGCTATTGTTATGGAACTCCAGTTAGAACTCCTGGGTTGGTGCAAAGTCAGCTGCTTCCTGAATTAATCGCCATGAAACAAAGGGTGTAGCAAATTACCTGCAGCTGTGCTCTTCAGCAGCAGCTTGGACTCAGCGCCGAAGGGCAGGACGCAAAATGTATTTTTTTTTGTTTGCCTTTATTGGTATGTGGGTGACGTCGGAGGACGACATTAATCGAGGTCGGCACAATGCGCGCTCGAGTGATGAGGATATTTCTTCGGTTCTAGCTTTCGTATCACATCTGCTCTGGACTCGCTGGACCATAGCTGCAGTCAACGCACAAGCGCGTACAGGGAAGCACCGGGGCCATCAGGAATATGGAACAGAGATCTTTTGGGATCGAGTACAGAGCGAGGGTTTGCGACAGTCCCCTCTCGTTAACCTAGGCGCTAGCAGCCCCAGCTTATACATGTTATAGAGGACTGTTGATAACCTCCAGTACGGCCGGGTCTCCTGATCTCCAGCCCCCCTCCCGCCCTTCTAAGGAATCGACCAGGATTTTCTGGCCATGGCGTGAGGCGTGACACCTTCGAGTCTTTGTGTTTCGAAAGGACGTATGTCGTAGCTCTTCGATCTTCGATGACCGGGCGCCGTGAGCATAATTTTCGGCACGCACAGCACCGTGCGCGCCTTCGCCTGAAAGCTGACGATCGACCGCTGCCGTCACGATCAGCGATCGAGGGCCCGGATGGCCATTGACCTCACATGAACCTCCTCAAATCAAATGGACATGATGCGCGCGTAGGAGTAACAGCTAAACATGAGCTCGCGGTTGAACCGCAGCCGAGCCGATCCCGCCGAAGCCACAGCCGGAAGAAGTCTGTTTGACGTTTCACTGGGCTGTGTGCCGAGTACACTCTAAGATTCGATCCCGTGAGTGCTATATTAGCTTGGAATTCGTTAACAAGTCCAAGCAGAAGATATCCCAGAGATCATAACACTTCGAGCTTTTTTTTTTCAAACACCGCGCTGCACGCCACGTACGCGCTGTCACTTCAAATCGTTTACCTTTGCCAGGGACCTTTTGTCTTAACAGGCCACTGGTTGAACACCGACAAAACCTCCGCCATCGGAGACCAGCTGCAGCGATCGCCGCGGTGTTGTCATCCTTGTGTAAAGATTTTGACCAGAGGGACGCAGTCCTGTGAAAATTGAAGATGAGAGAAACGTTAGTAGGTCTGATGCCTGTGGAACCCGCAGTGGCGCCTCGACCAGACATGCGCCCTGCTTTCGTGCTGAAGGCGACCGAGAACAGACTCGGGAAGGAGTGCGAGTTCGTCGTCTTGCCGTCGACGCTTTACGTGACAGTTGAGGCACACACTGGCAGCTGCCGATGCGCTGCCGCCGCCAGCGGACAGCTCGTAGCTAGCGCCGAATTTCTCGTCTTGCCGAGCGGTGGGAAGCTGATCCTAAGTCTGCGGCTCGCGCGCAGTCCCTCCCATGTCCAGTTTCAGGCAAGCGCTGTCAAGCAGATAGTGGCGCGACTCGTCCAGGTGAGGAGATCTCGCGGCCGTCGGTCGGCTTGGCTAACTCAAGTCCACGCACAGGACGGACGGGCGTAGATTCTTAGTACACTCCTCACAGTACACTTACACGCGGGTCTGAGGTGTCGACGCGTGCCTCATTCACGTTGACTGATTGCGGCTGTGGGCGGTACGGATGTTCGCCGTATACTGTGAAAACTAGATAAAATGGAAGAAACAGGCCGGAACGTAGCAATGGGTGGTTGATTGAACCTGAATCAAAAGGGAAATTGGTACCTTACCCTTGCTCTTGACGTTTTTTTCTCATCATCAAGGACTCAGCTGACATGGTCTGTGGTTGTGTTTTCTTTTCCAGGGAAGCAACCAGAACCGCGTGTTCTGCTTTGCTCGCTCACGCCGACCAGGCTGCGCAGAGGAGGAGAACATTGCACTAACACACCGAGTTCTATACCTTGCAGGATTTCGACAGGTCGAGGCGAAGGTTTATGGGGGCCTGGAGACTCTTTTGGTCTTCCAACCCTCCCTGGAGCCAGACTACCTGAACGACAACAGTAGACACGAAGGGAGCATCAAGTGTGAGCGTATTCGTGAGCTGGAGAACACCCTTGGACTGGGGAGCATCGGCGTGAAGAGCTCGGCGGATATCAAAGTGAAGGCAGACCTTCCATTTAATGATTGCAAGAACAGCTCGGCGCCTGGGCAGGTGGTGGTGGTGGGAGGCGGGATTTCAGGTCTTGTTGCCGCTTGCAAACTCGCCGAGAACGGAAAGCATGTTGTTCTCCTGGAAGCAGCAAACTATATAGGTGGGACAGAGCGAGAAAATAAGCCTTCACTTGTCTTGCTCAGTGCTACGTATTTTCATTTTCGATGACTCCCTATTTCACCAAGACCAATGGACAAGACTGATTTTATGTAACTTATGGATACGCCCACGGCACCAAGTAGCTTGGCCGATGACTTTCATGACAGGTATTCAATCGTCTGAATCTAACTGTCATTGGCGTGCTCACAGGAGGCCGGATTCGAGAGCACAATGGCTGGCCGGGATGGGGTGCAGTTTCCATGGGTGGTGAGATGGTTGAAGGAGAGCACACTGTGGCCATGGAGCTGGCAAAGAAGCATGGCTGGCCCTACACTGAGGTAAGAGCAAGCAACGTGTTATTAGAATTTACCTTTCAGTGTGAGTCAGTTTTCGCATGAACACAGAGAGTTTTCGACGGTCTTTGCAAGAAGAAAACTCGGCAAACTGTCTTATTTGATTGCCCAATCATTGGGGCCTTCTTGTTCATGAGAGCTGCTTTTGTTCTTGGTTGACAGGTTTATGAGGAGCGCTTAGTGGATGAAGACGAATCTCATATTCGGGGTGAGACCTGCGTCTGGACAAACGGAAAGATTGTCAAACTGTGGAGTGGCACTGACGAGGTAATGCGAGAAGCATCCCTGGCCTGGGAGAATATCGTTCAACCGTATGGAAGGAGGTTGATGAAAGCACATGGAATAACTGTTGAGGAAGACAGTGAGGACGACAAGGAAAGTGATGACACGGCAGCGCCCATCGCCGACGTGTCCATATCTGACTTACTGGCCACAGCCAAGGTCTCGAAGGATGCTTGTCGCATACTGGATTGCGTTGTAGCGCAAACGGATGGTGCATTGTGGAATGACTGCAGCGTCATGCTTGAAGTCTGTTGCGATGAGGATGCCGCGTTAATGGGCAACATCACGTCTAGGTACGGAACCTATGAAGAGGTCAACGCATACAGTTTGTTTTGCAGTGCCAATTGACTGTTGTTGAAATTCAGGCCTTTCGAATGATTTGTTGAGATTGATGAAGTGATTTTGTCTTCAGAGCCTATCTCCTTTAGCCTCCATGTAAAGGTTTGTTATTCTCGAACGTTCCTTTCATATTAGGGTTTTCTTGTTTTGTTTTACTTTTATTGCAAACTTTCTAGGTTAGATGACGGTTATGGTGTTTTGCTGAGACACTACCTTCACATATGTCAGCAGTACCAAGTGGACATTCGTCTCAACAGCGCTGTGGCCGCAGTCAGTTATGAAGGTCAGTGCCAGTCAGCTAGACTGGGGAGCATTGAGCTTTTGGTCGAAGAGACGTAATGGAAGCAGTGGCTTGCTAGTGATCGCATGTTGTGTAGAGTCGAGTCAACCATGCCAAACTGTTTCATGGCTGCACATTTTGATAACCTCAGTCTTTCTTTTTTGCTTTCTTCTTCAGGTGATGGTGTTGTGGTGGAGCTTGCGAACGGCGACATCATTCTTGGTTCTCAGACCATCATCACAGTCCCCCTACCCGTCCTTCAGCGTAACCTCATTCGCTTTGAGCCACCGCTGCCTCCGCCCAAGCTGGTGGCCATTGACGGAATCCCCATGCACTCAGGCGCCAAGATCTGTTGTCGCTTCCGCAAGTCCTTCTGGCCTGACCACGTCAATTTCCTCTTCAGCACAACCGGGCTGTGGTCGGAATTTTGGCCAGAGAGACGAGTCAGGAAAACACTCACGGCCAAGCGTAGGAAAGGCTCCTGCCGATGCCCCTCAGGATCGCAGCAGAGCAGCTTCGACATCCTCTTCTCTGATGACGTTGTTCTAGATGCGACTTCAGAGAGAGATGCTGGCGGTGACGTCAGGGAACACCGTGGTTCAGATTCAAAGCCGTGCGGCAGTCGTGATGGGGCTGTGGTGTTTGTAGGTGCTGATGAGGTTAGCGGCCGCCCAATGTCCACTTCAGACGAGGATGAGTCTGAGGAATGCATCCTCGTCACCGGCTTTGCAACAGCCAATCGATCGGATCTCACCGTGAAGCTGTCAGACCACAATATTGTCAAGGCAACACTCAAACAGCTTGAAGACATCTTTGGGTGAGTACTGCTTTATGTAAATCAGATACCAGATGAGGATTTTCCTTTCACCCAGATTGCGTGGTTTAAGACAACACATGGTAGGTTAATGTTGGCAAATAAGAATCATCTTTGACATGCTCAGAAAACTAAACACTTGTGCGTATCTGACAATTTTGTTTCTTCTGTTTTCTGAAAAGGTCACCTGCCGCCTCATCACCGAATGCTCCTGGGAACTTTATGGGTGCGTTTATCTGCAGATGGTCAGCAGAGCATCCGTTCATCCATGGCGGGTACTCCTCAATGGCAGTGGGAAACCACGGGATGCGGGAAGTTCTGGCGGAACCAGTACACGGAAAGGTCTTCTTCGCTGGTGAGGCCACTCAGACGGAAGTCGCCACTGTCGATCTATCCATGCGAACTGGAGCTAAGGCGGCGGAAGACTTGCTTAAATCTCGCAGAAAGTCAGCTTAACCTGGTTGTTCACGACCTGATCCATCCTCTCCATCTGTCCACTTTGATTCTGCTCCGGATAAAGCTTTCGAAGGTCCAACCATCGTTGACTTTAAATTGTCCAAACCAATCCATATCCAATCCTGTCTCAGATATTTCTTGATGGACAAAGTGCTCCTTGAATCTTAGTTATATGGTGACGCTGTTCTTTGTATCGTTTATCAATGTCCCTTGTCGTATTAGTAATACATCTCGAGGACAAACCCTTCAATCTAGTTCCTTTTTTGTTTGTTTGTCTGATCTTGTTGATGTTTGAGAGAGAGAGAGAGAGACAGAGAGAGAGAGAGAGAGAGAGAGAGAGACTCCCTTCTCATTGTGGAACTGTTGACTGATAATCTTGAACAGATCTAAACTGACTTCGTACTGAAGTTTGACAGATGAGTCAATTGGCAATAACTATAAGGGTAGCTTTACCCCTTTGTTAGTTCATTCTCTACTTTGTATTCCAGTCGGAAAGAGATAACTGAAAAGCAAGGAAGACCCTCTTGCAAAACACGCAGACAAGGGGAAGGCTCAATTTTTACTTTTTTGCTTTTCATCACCGTTGAGCACCTCCGCGCTACGTGGCACCATTTTTGAACTTGAAAAGTGGTAATACCTCTTTCAAGTTTGTGAGGAAGTTGAACTTCATCGTCGAGATTCTCTGCGAAGATATGCTCATCCTTGTCTTGGCTGTAGTCTACGAAGACGTGCTTATCCTTGTCTCATGTGTAGTTGAACCTTATCCGTAATCTTTAAACTTTAGTTTCCTTATCATTTGTTTGTTCAACGGGCTCGCAAACGCTGTGTTCTAGACAGGTCTTTCACTGCTGCCGTTTGCTTCTACAGCGGCGGAATAAGAAATCGGCCACTAATTTTCTCATTAACTCTGCGGTCCAGCGAAAACGTCACAATTAAATCACATACCAGTGCTTCATCGCGACCACAAAGCTTGCTTATTGGTGTAATCATGTATGCACGTGAGCTGTATCACTGAATACTTGAATAATATGAATACTCGGGTGGCCGATTTCTTATTCCAGCACTGTAGCTAGCATCCATGCATGTACCGCGATGAGATTAAAGTTCTGTCATATCCGGCCAAAATGATTTATTTCAAAATGGAGCATGGGATGCGGAGGTGTCCCTCGTTTAACAGAGGGATAGCATTGAGCTTGAGGAAGTTGGGAACAGTTCTCCTTCCTTAAAAGTCTCACTCAACTTTGAAATACTTCTACAGTTTCTGAGTCAGCATTATCTAAGGTTTGATATTCCAGAAGAAAAATGGGTCCCCCACGCTAATTAGTGTAAGACCATTCCAATTTTTGAAACACTTGTTGGTACCTTGATCTTGCTTAGATCAAATCGCAACTTTGCTCATGGTCAGGGAAGTTCAAGAACACACAACAAATTTTATTTTTGATATTTTGCGATCTTTTTCTGCACCATTTTTATTTCTGACTCAAGAGTTTCTATCAACTTGCTGTTTTCTTTCTTTCTTTTGTGTACCTCTGAAGTTCCTAGGGGCAGCAAGACAAAGCTATTCAGGGGCTACCACAGTAGACTTTTCAAGAAATGGCAAAATTGGGCTGTAATCTTCTGTCGTTTAAACTACCTTAGCGAAAGAAACAAATGAAAGACCTTTATGCTTTTCCGGCATCCCTTCCAATATCCCTGTCACGTAAAACTCCCCTGCCATGTTTGTTGGAGTGACACACAGAAAACAACTTGTATAACAATAAAATCAAGGGGTAACGTCATAAGAGCGAAGCTATTGAAACAGACTAGTAGTAGAGAAACTTCATGAGGCTAGTGAAAGAAAATCAGATACAGCTTCTCTCAGTTAGTGAAAAGGGTTGGGTAGCGGAAGAACTAATCTGTTTTGAGGCAGTGACACGGTTGGTAGATGAAGATTTTTTCATCAAAATGACGAAAATTTCCCCTGCCCCTTAAATTTTTAGAAAATCCTATTTCATCTGCTTTTCACTATTTTTTGCCATGTTTCCAAAAATTAGGTTTTTTAGCAATATTTCCAAAATTATGTTTAGTTTTTCAGGACACATTCATACTTTATCTCTGCTATTGGGTCTTCTGTTCTCTTTCAAAATCTCTTTGTATCTTGGCAAAGTGCGAAGTCAACGCAAGTGTGGGGGGAGGGGAAGTAGAACTACGTCAAACACTCCCTGGCTACGGTTCAGGCAGTTTATAATTATACAGTGGTTGGGCTGTATTTTTCATTCACTTGAAGACTACTTTCGCAGGTCGTAAATAAACAGCCAGAGAGATCAACTTTAAACGACCTGCGAGAGAGAGCGAGAGAGAAAGACAGACAGACAAACAGACAGTTAGACAGACAGACAGACAGACAGACAGACAGACAGACAGACAGACAGATAGAAAGACAGACTGAGACAGCCTGGGGCAGGCAGACAGGCAAGCAGAAAGATATACACACAGCGGAGAGGTGGAGAGAGAAAGAGAAAGACAGACAGACAGACAGACAGACAGACGGGGCAGAGGTAGAGAGACAGAAAGAGAAACACACACCCACAGCGTGTGAGGGAAAGAAAGAGAGAGAGAGAGAGAGAGAGAGACATACAGAGAGGGAGGGAGAGAGACAGACAGACACAAAGAGAGAGAGAGAGAGAGAGACAGAGAGAGAGAGAGAGAGAGAGAGACAGAGACAGAGACGGACGGACGGACGGACAGACAACGCAGTAGACAGAGAGAAAGAGCCAGACGGCCAGACATACAGCATGCAATATTATTGTTGTCATTATTTGTATAGTTTC
>JAOWAR010004365.1:0-14066 GCA_028571005.1 Clathrina lutea
GAGAAGAGACCTATCGGTCTCTTCTCTATGTAGTTTTGTTAGGTGGTGTGACCTATTGCTTGGTATCGGTTGATCATTGTTGCTATGGTTCATAGGTTGCTATGGCTTCCCATCTTTTTCCGCACTGGCCAATAAGCAATTCAGCATGCATTTAGGCCTTTGTCGTGGCATACTTCCTGCTCTATATGAATCGGTGCCACTGTTTCCTGCACTCATTTTACAACTGCTGAAGCCAGAGGCATTTCTGGCGAATTACGAAACGTCTTATAAATCAGTTTGTCTTTGACTGGTGTGCTGGGACAACTATCCGGTTTATGTCTTCCCAGTCAGGATCTCTCAAGTCTTAATGTGACTTCCAATTCTTTTTTTCCTTTTGCTATCACAAAATATGCTGTTCTGGTCCCAGCAGAAACACGCCTGAATATTGTAATTGATTACCAATTACCAATCACCTGCAGCTGCATGCATACTGCCATGCACTTTTGCACATGTGTTGCACTTTTGTACATGTGCCACAATTTTGTACATGTGTTTCTTGACATATTGCAATGTTCATTTTCACCAACTTTGTTCAAAACCAAATAAAAAGATGGTGAAAATGAACTTTGCAGTATCCCGTTTGTTAAGCTCTCGGCAAGAACTTCGTCCATTGTTTGTGTTTCTGGTTCAAACCATTTGTTTACCAAGCTGGTCCCACAATGCAGGTCTGTTTTCTCCAACCGCTGTGGAGCATGTTGATCTCGTCTGCGAATTCACCTTCAAGAACAACCTTGCCGCAGAGAAGCTCGATTTCTACATCAGTGGGAAGGTGTCAAAGGAGAGAAACTTGGTAACCACGAACAAACTGGTGGTGGATTTGGAGATAGAAGTTGAGATACGTCAACTGCATTTGGCACTGGCCGACCGCCATGCCGACAAAGAGTCAGGGACCATGTGCCAGGCACTGAAGTGGAATTGTCCAGACGCTTTCAATGTTGAATGACAGTTTTCAATGACCTAGGAAAGCACTATATATACGGCATGCGTCATAATAATAATATTATGAGCTGCTTTGGTTATGCAGCGGTTGCAGTTAGAGCTTTTATGCCTATCTTTTTTGCATGAAAATTGGTACTCTTTACAAAATGTTGTGCAACTCCCCAGCCATTGAACTTTTTTACTGACAAGTAAAGCGCTTCTGGAAGGCTTTTATCAAGGATTTTGAAATTGCGATCAAATCAATGCTGTTATGCAGAAATGTTGGCCAAATAAGGCATTGAAGGGATACACGTGACTGAAATTTCAGACCAAATATGGCAATTGGGTGGAAAATGCAAGAAAAATGAAGCAACAGTTGAGACAAAGAAAAAGAGCCAATAGGGCTATAAATTTAGACAAGAGACCAGAAAAAATATAGTGCGTGTGATAATGCAGAAAGCAATCAAAATGGTTGGTGTGGAGAGGATGTTGCAAACGGTGCAGCGTGTCTGGCACTTCCTCTCCACACGGTCGTGATCCCAGCAGTACCAGTAGTTTTGCCTTTCCTGACGAATCTTCCTTTCAACTTCACCATCCGCTCATCTACAGAGATGATTTGATGCGGTTTGAAGAGTTTCCGGCAGGCAAACTAGATGTTGTTGTAAAAATGTCGGATTTTTCTCAGCCGGTCATTCAGGTTTTCTTCATGGGGATCGGTGACATGATAGAACTGCATGAGAGCCATGAAGCGGTCACGGCTCGGAATCATCCTCCTTGCCCAGTTGCCGTGGTAGAACGGCGACATCTCCCAATAATCCTGCTCCGTCGGGAAACGACGGTCAAAGAAGTCCATGGAAAATATGACAGTGACCAAGTGATAAATTTCTTGAGCGGTTCTGTTTGGCCAATCTCCATAGCTAGGCTGCTCCACAACATGCATCAGGGCATAAGCGTTGGTGAATGCCGCAATCGCAGCAACAAACGCAGGGGTCAAGAAGAGTTTGAAAAAATCTACCTCACGTGTTGGCTCAAATCGGGGCAAATTCAAGCCAGCAGGAGTATCAGAAGTGAGCCAGAGGGTGCTCCAGCGCCTTCATCATCAGAGTCATCCCAGCCAAGCACCTTACCGGCGTCACTAGGACCGTCACCACCAGCTTTGCCACCAATGCCTGCTCCACACTCTCTGCCTCTGCCTCTGGTTCTGCCTCTCCCCCTCCCTCTTCCCCTGCCTCTTCCCGGAGCAGCTCCGCGTCCTCTTCCTCCTCGTCCGCGGCCGCGTCCTCCACGTCGAAGTCCCCCACGACCACGTCCTCCGCGTGCATGCCGTCCACGTCCACGAGCACCCCACCCTCTTAGTGCGTACTCCGGAAGTCCACCGTCCCCGCCTTCGACTTCATCTTCCCTGCTGAATTCTCCTTCATCCATCTCTTCTTCTTCGCCCGAGCTTTCAGTGGAATGGCCCGCACCTTCTTCGGAAGATTCTCCTAGTTCAAACGAAGAAACCGAGCCTATTTCGGCCAAATCCTCGTCGTCTAAAGAAAAAGATACTAAAAGGCCTCGTCCGCGCTCATCCCGCTGCGTCGTCGTACGGTCCGAATGCGAACTCCGAAGCTTCCAAGTCTTCGTTCTCAAAAAAATTTCCCATGTTCGGAAAAGGCACAGCACCAGAGGTCTACGTGCCACAGACAAAGCCCGGAGGCTTTGGAGAAGGAAATCTCATCCTTCCCATCAGGGTCAATGTCGTGCGTTCTTGGTCCAAGTGTCCCACTTACGTTTAAGATTATGTAAACAATGACGTAATATGCAATGACTCTATAGTAGGAGCCTGTAGCCATGACATCACTTTCTTCTTCTTCTTCTTCTTCTTCTTCTTCTTCTTCTTCTTCTTCTTCTTCTTCTTCTTCTTCACGATCATTTCGTTCTCTCCCGAGCTTTTGATCATTTCCGGCTGGGTTGAAGCTGATCACTGAAAGGTCCTCAAAACGCCTGAAGCCGTCTTGTGAAGTGCGCGCCTTCACGCTTCTCCTCTGCCGATCAAGTCACAGTTTTCGGAAACCGGCGTGGCTTTCGAGGTCATGCAGCTCACGTGACAGACGTGAACGAGACGAGAGCGCCAGGCTATCGGTGAGTTGAGCATGCTGGGTGTAAGTACGTGTACGTACACGTACTGGAGGTGGCCCGGCCGCGGATCTGGCGCAAGCTGCCTTCCAGTGATCATCGAAACTTGCTAAATCTGACCACTCGCATTGGAAAGGGGTTTGTTCCCGCTCGCAATGTCATTCCCCCAACTCCGATTCAGTACCACTCAGGGGGTTTAAGGTGTGAAACACATACATTTTGGGGGTATGCCAAAATGCGCCAAGCGATCCCTACACGGGAACACGTCAAACTCCCCAAAATCGCTCCTCAAGTTTCAGGTGAACATTTTCACCCACCATCATGAACCACACCAGTGAATGTTTTTTCTTAGCGCAGCAAGCACACCGTTCCTTGGGCGTAGGCCTCCCGCCAGACACAAGGTAGTGACCAGGTTTCTATTGAAGCTCCATCTTCTGGCCCTCCGTGCACTGCACCCACTTCCAGGCTCCTTCATCAGTCGATTCGTCGATCTATTCGTCGCCATTTTTGTTACCCTGTCAACCCGCCGGGTGTGCGAACCCTATATAGCTAGTACCGTGTACCTCGGAAGCCAACATTGCTATGGTAACCTCCGCGCCGATACATCGCGTATGCGTACGTCGACGGCGCTGCATATGCCAATGTATGCAGGCCTCCGGCACGCACGCCGGCAGTACTAAATGACAGCTGCAGGCCGGAGCTTGACTGGTCAAGAATTGCCGTCTTTCAAATCTAGCTTCGCTAGAAACAGGAGCGCTCTTGCCGCTGCCAAGAACAGAGGGAAGACGCGTTTTCTGACCGCGGACTGATGATGGAATTGCGGAGATCGGGGCCCTCTGCTTCCAACGACTGAAGCAGACAAGACCTCACAAACCGCACCTTCGCAGTGGGTGAGCCCCGTCGTCCTCACTTCTGGATGTAAATGAGCACATTTCCCTAGACAAAGCCAACCAGACGAACGTGTGGCTCAAAGTATTCTGCGCTGAAATTTGGCAAAACTTCCGTGGCCAGCAGATCAGTCTGGGCCAGTCACTGCACCATGCGTCTGCGGATAATAAGCTTCCTCACAACGGTGACCCGCAAGAATCAAACACCTTTACCCCAGATTGTAAGGCAAACGAAGAAGGGAAAGCAAAGGACAAAACTATGGAAGCAGCATCAAGGAAGCAACAAGGTTTCGGGGAGAGATTGTCACAGCCATATCTCTGATCGAACGGGTTGACTGAACAGAATGCCAAAAGACAGGCCTTCGGCAGGCTCAAATACGAGCACATAAAGAGACTAAAAAAAAAAGTTTGAATTCTTGTTTCTGCAGTCAGCTTATGTATGTATATAACAACAGTTTCGGTTACTTTGTGGTAGCCTTCGGGTTATTTTTATAACCTCGGTAACCTGACGAAGGCAGGCTAAGACAGATTAGCTGAAACTGTTGTTTATATACATACATAAGCTGACTGCAGAAGCAAGAAGTCAAACCGTCTTTGCCACCAAGGCAGTCAAGAAGTTGGACAAAATTAGCATAGACACATCGGACACTAAGGCAAAAGGATTAGGAGCTTCAAGAACCACATGAGAGCTATCTGTTCCGAGAAAGAATATGAAATGTCTGAATTTGTACAACGGGTCAGAGAAGAAGCTGAAAAGGTTGAGAAGAGAATCCCATGTCCATTGATTACTAGAAAGTGAAGTGGTACTGGCAAGGTCTGGTCAGTGCTGCATGACACAGAGAACTGGCAAGTGGTGAGAAGATGAATTTGGGATGCGCAAGCCAACAAACCAGACAGGCAGTGGTACTGGACAGATTATCCAAGCCAGCCTCATCGACACCAGGATCAAAGTGACGAAATGGGCCTTATGCAAAATTCGCGGCTGACGTCACGCATGCCTTAGCAACCGTTGCTGCAGGGCATCGATCTTCACTTGCACCAGAAGAAGATCTTGTTTCCACTGTGCCAGTCTTCAGGTCTGACTTCTTTCTGTCGCAGAGCTGTATTTTCTCTGCAATCGCTCCGCTTTCTCAACGGCGGCCTTTTCAGAAAAAATCCGACAACAGTAGAGAAAAGCCACGCACCCCATTGCCGCGTTTCAGCTTCGTTAGCGCATCATTCAAGCGACTGACGACATGCCCCTCTCTCGCAGTGGACGTGGGTCACGAACAAAACTGATGCGCTCTCTCTCTCTCTCTCAGAGCTGTATTTTCTCCCGCTGGGCGGTAGCTGTGCTCCGATGGAATGCCCTGAAGGTTCTTCGGCGTGTCCTTCTGGCAACTTGCCGTAGTGTGCTGAGTCTGGTGGGGACTCGAACCGTGAAAAGGCAGCTCCCACTGCAGTTTCGAGCAGCGATTCTGCGCCCCAAGGAGACCCAAGGAAGTGGACCTGCTCCTTGCTGAAGACGTTCTGTGCGATGCATGGTCTGAAAAAGAGTGGCAAGAAGCAAGACTTGTTGAGCAGGTAAGCCACCGTAAGTAGCCAAGAGCACCTCACGGAGGTGTTTTCTCCAAGTGTTTTCACGGTACACTCCAGTTAGGAATCTTCGAGGCGTTTTCCCCGTGCAAAGGAGGAGAAAAACTGAAGGTTGATGCAAATCAGAGCAGTTTTCCATCTTCACCGGCAACAATATCCCACTTGAACTCGCTTTTCCTGTTTGTGCACATAGGCACGACGCAATGAGCGTGGCTAGGCATTGCCACTGTGCTAGAAGAGGCACGAACGACGACTGAAACTAAGAGTCTTGTTCAATCCCAAGGTCAACCCACTCGTCTTGCTCTTTGCGATGCCCCGCAGCAACTGTTGCTAAGGCGGACGTAACGTCACGCACCGAATTTTGCATTAGGCCCATTCGTCCAAAGCGCTTCCACTTTCAAAAGTTTGGTACAAAAACTACAAGCAGTCGATCGCGATGCGCACGCTTTTGACTGTTCGCCTCAAATCGGCGTACCCTAGCAATGGTCGGCCCTCTTCATCATTGATCTTGTTGATCTTTGAGGAAGAAGGAGTGAAAGGCAGTGCTTTTTCGGATATTCGGCATTAAAAAACCATCCGCACTTGTTTGATCTTGGTTTGTGGCCTCCCAGATGACATAATTTCTCATGGAAGGTGGATTCCGGCTGATTTGTTCGCGGGAGACCCGATACGACGAGCCTTTTTGAGGAATATCGTGTGAGCACTTCCACGAGGAAAGAATCTTCGATTCGGACAGCTTTGGAATGGAATGATTACCAGCAAATTCGAGATCACGGGAAAGTAATCTGGCTTCGGAAAATAGGTGAGACGTGTGTGGTTAGAGTTTAGCCAAACTTTTGTCACGAAATAGCTTGCCCGTAAAGGCGCTACACGTTTGATGCCAGATAATCAAAGGACGGAGCCAAACACAGGTTTTCCTCACCAAAAGACCAACATCTGCCGAGAATAGCCTTATGAAGAGACGAGCAGAAGATTTTAAATAAATGAGAAGCCTCTACACGGCTTATGAATGCTATTTTCAGAGGCTCAGTTGCTTGTGCAGGTGGTCATATGTACAAGTGAAGTAAGAATGAACCCCAAAATGGAGCCTTGATCCACATAAAGCCAGTTTTGTGCTCCTTTCTGCAGGGTGCTCAAGTACACCCACGTTTTTCCATTTCTGCCGTGATCCTGTCGCTGGGCCGAAGTTTGACAGGTCCACATAAGCAAGAAATGCCGTCCACATTTGGGACGGCTGTGCGCATGGATTTGACTGCAGGACCGACAAGGGAAGTGCCATGGAGCTAGCAATGCTCCTTATTTTTGCCACACCGGACACATAGCTTACACGTTCTTCTATCATGGAGATTTCCCTTTTTTTTCCTCCACGGGTTTTACCTAGACGGAAAAGGCAGTGACAGTGCCATGCACCTTACTATCCCATTCGGATTAATCCTCCTGATCAAGCAACTCATTTTGTTTCCATAGTTCGTGATTTAGCAATGTTAAAAAAAAGTTTTTTACCAAATCCTGGCATGTTAGGGAACTTTTTCTTTGATTAAAAACAAATAGGAACATATCTTGCAAGTGTACGATGGTGTCTTGGTACTGCCCTGTCAGTGAGACATTTGCTCAACACTCATTTCACCGTCAAGTTTCAAAGGAACTAATCTTGGTATGTCATGGTTAGTCAATCCATTGCCCTTGCTATGTAGCACTTTGACAGTGCCCTTGCTATGTCGCACATTGAGGGTAGCTATTGTTCAATTTGAAGAAAAAAGTAAACATCAACATCTTTCCATCCTGAGTACAAAAAGGGGTGTTTGGGGCTGTATTCTATTAAAGTCACTTTTCTTGCATTTCATGCTTTGACTTTCCTCACATCGATATGGAAGTGATTGCGTTATGCTCATGAAGAATGTCCTCATACACTCTATGTGATAAGCACAAGGACTGATTATTTCAAACGTGCATGTTCCTGAAACTGAAAATCTCCGGGAAGAAATTGAACCGTCGAACAAGTTTCTTCTTTCTCCATTACTGATTGGCATAGACCAGATTCGAACTGGCCTGCGACGGAACAGCTCTTAGTGGAACGGAAATCCCGGTGTCAATTGTTCAGACCAATTCACCGGCTCGAAAAGGTCGGTTTCATATCGAGCTTTGGTCTTTCCAAACGGCACGGTCGAACGGGCATGCCATGGCGTGAGCCAACATATCCAGACGCTCTAGATCATTAGCAGCTCTAAATTGGAACATGCTCTGTCAACAGATTCCGCTGTATATGGCTATGGTTTGTCCACGGCGTAAGGGACGTCCTTGGTCGAACTCCAACCCCCCTCCCTCCTTAACGTTTACGAGTTTGTTATGGACGCTGAAACCACAAAATCTTCTTCTGGTTATCGAGAGATTCGAGCTACAGGGGTTTTTGTCTGTCTTGGTTTTGAGAACCTCTCAGGTGCACATCCTGCCGTTCTAGGCTAAAGGAACTTTGAGATTTTTTTATGGCCCGAGCAAGTGAAAGGAAGGGAAGTTCCTTAAACCCTTAGTTTGCTTAAACCCAACGTTATTCGAGCACACAACCTTCTGACCTGGAGCCAGACGCGCTACCATTGCGCCATCCACGTCGATGATTGTCCACTTCCACAACAATGCAAGTCCGAACTTACAGTGTACGTAATCCTATCAATTCGAACTTTTCTTGTGGATATCGTTCCCAAAAAACTAGTGGAATCAATATCTCTCGAGTGGCAATTCACGTTAATAATGGATGAGAGTACACCGTGAGAATGTGTGTTTAGTAAAATTACTATATTCTTTAATCCGAAGGTCGAGAATTTTTTTTTTGAAAATACTGACTATCTTTGCTTCTGCAGCGTGCATGATAGCAGAGTGGCGCAGCGGGAGCGTGCTAGGCCCATAACCCAGAGGTCGAAGGATCGAAACCATCCTCTGCTACATCCATTCTCTTTTGGGCTCTTGGCATAATCACGTACAGCCTTCTACGAAAGCTAAAACTTCCGTTTCCTTTTCTTTTCTTTTTTCGCTTCGTTCTTCGTATCAAGAAAGCCGTCCTGGCTGAATCTTGCTCAGCCTTGATTTAAATGTATCCTGACGTTCTCCGTCTTCTTTTCTGCTGTGGGATTCTCCTCCAGTACACCATGATTAGTTCGCTCGCAAACACCCCCATCCCGGCACGGCTTACTTGAGAGTTGGGATAAAGACAGTCAGCCAGTAGTCTGATGCAATCGGCAAGAAACGGCCGGTCCGGTTTTCATTACCGCGACCGCTTCCGCGTGGATCTCCAGGCCCGTGTGCGTGGGCCGCGGATGGTGTCACGTGCTTAGGCCTGCGTAAGACGAATCTGGCCGGCGGTGGAGTGAGCAAAATGCTTGGCGAAGCTACACTCGCCCAAGGGGCCCAAGAGACAGTTACGGCGCTCGCCTGTGACGATATTCGTGCACCTTATTATTGACGAGAAAAGCGCAGATTGCTAACACGTCACTCGTAGGGGAAAAAGAAAGAAGCGCGACGAAAAGCGTGAACTTGCCTGCAGGAGCCTCCTTTACATCGGCCAGACGCGCTACCATTGCGCTGTCCACGTCGATGCCTTGTGTATCCATTTGCAACCAGTCGTCTGCGAGCTGCATGGTCCTTGCAGTTCTGACTTTTAATCAAATTTCCATCGGTCGATAGTACCAAGTTTTAACCGGTTTAGGTTATGGAAAGTATTTGTTTTCAAGATTTTTCTTCGAATCATGAGTCTGTGACCGGACATATTGCTGGCGAGAATCCCAGGTCGGTTGATTGTCCCCTTCCACAATTTCAGTGCAAGTCCGAACTTACAGAGTACGTAGTCCTATCAATTCGAACTTTTCTTGTGGATATCGCTCCGAAAAAACTAGTGGAATCAGTACCTCTCGAGTGGCAATTCGGGTTGACAATGGATGAGAGTACACTGTGACAATGTGTCTTTAGTAGAATTATTTATGTTTCTTATATTCTTTAATCGGAAGGCCGAAAATTTTTTTGCAAAAAAACTGACTATGTTTGCTTGTGCAGCATGATAGCAGAGTGGCGCAGCGAGAGCGTGCTGGGCCCATAACCCAGAGGTCGAGGGATCGAAACCATCCTCTGCTATATCCATTTTCTTTTGGGCTCTGGAAAAATCACGTACAGCCTTCTACGAAAGCTATAAGCTTCCGGTTTTCTCCTTTTTATTCGCTTCCTTCTTCCTATTAAGAAAGCCGTCCCGGCTCAATCTTGCTCAGCCTTGTATCCTGGCCTTCTCCGTCTTCCTTGCTACAGTGGGATTCTCCTCCAGTACACCGTGATTAGTTCGCTCGCAAAAACTCCCATCCCAACACGGCTAACTTGAAAGTTAAAGACAGTGACTACAGGGAGCCAGTAGTCTGATGCAATCGGCGAGCAACGACCAAGCCGCTTGTCACGATCGCGATTGCAACCTCTTCCTCATACATCTCAAGCACATCACCACACGTGCGCGGAGCAGGCACGTGTGCCTGGGCCGGTGGCGAGAATTGTGGTCTGGACCGGTGCTCAGGCCTCCGCAAGTCCGCTGTGCCCATGGAGTGAGCAAAATGCCTGGCGACGCTACACCGCCCCTGGGTCACAGTTCTTCACTTCTGGACAGGCTGAACACACTGACGACTATGCACCCTGTACGGGCTTGGTGTCGGAATGAACGGACTAGTCCACGAATGAGAGATGCGTTGCGAAATCCACACGCTCCCAGCGCTTTTTTCATCGTCATTATTAAAAATTCCCTCGAAAGCCTGCCACTTCATGGCAGATGTAGTGAAAACGGAGTAAACTATGAAAGCTCAGGACTAGGAATCAAACATGATGAAAGGAATAGCACTGAAGGAGAGGAAAACAGATGGCCAAGAAAAAGACAGAATACGAAGCTAAGGCTAGCCGATGGTGAGACTCGTGCACAGCGTTATTACCGAGACTTAAAACACGCCAGTCGTTGAGGAGTGAACAAAACAGAAGCGAAGAAGGCTGACCTTCCCTGCGAGAAAAAAACCCACATGGCTGAAAGAGGCAAAACAGTCATGTGACCCCGACGTGAGTCGAACACAGACGCGCTACCATTGCGCCACGGAGCCTTCACTTGATTGGATGGAGCTTGGCCATGATTTAGTATTTGTCGATCATACTGATAATCGCAATTCTACCCTGATTACGTATGCTGTTGCTGTAGTTTACCCAAACGTGTTGGACGAAGCCGTGTTCCTTCCCTACGGCGCCGTAAAAGATCAAAAGAAAAAATATTGTGCCTTTGCATGCGCCGCCCGGGAATCGAACCCGCTACACTACACTACACTACACTACACTACCACTACACTACACTATACTACACTACCACATCGCATTTTATACGAAATTTACTTTCAATAATGTTCGAGGTTTTCGGAACGTTACGTTCTCGGGGAGATGCCGAAAGCTCCCCAATAGGCCGAACATGTTTAAACACCACCTTCAGTTGGAAGAGTCTTCATAAAATAATGCCTCGCGTCATGGATATGTCTGTGCCTGCGTGAACTTGGCGGGCATTGCGCCTTTTTCTTACTTCATCCAAAGCAGCACTTCCACTTTCACAGGACTTTTAATGCCCACCCAAGCCAACATTCAACAAACTGGCTAAACCGTTTCGGATATCATCCCGGTATGCCAAAAGGAACCAGTTTCTTTCCGGTTCGCATCCGCCACAAGACAGTGGATAAAAGCTCATTAAGAGCAAGTATATTATAATAGCCATGTGACAGGTAATTTGATAGCAGAGTAGCGCAGCGGGAGCGTGCTGGGCCCATAACCCAGAGGTCGATGGATCGAAATCACCCTCTGCTAAATCCGTTCAATTTTTTTATCCCTTCCCCAACCGCCAACGGAGTGAGGGGTTCTCGCGTAGTTTTCATACAACACCTTGTCTCAGTTTCGTCGTTTTTTCTTTCTCATTGTTCATTACGCTCAGCCATCAAGGTTGACACCTCTAGGTCTAAATGCTGTAGTCTTCAGGATGACATTACCAGCGTAAGCAATTGGGCAAATAGCATGAGCACCATCTTCAATGCTTCCAAGTCTGCAGCCATGATCATATCCCATCGCCCGACAAGCACTACACACCACAATCTCTCTCTCTCTCTCTCTCTTTCTCTCTCTCTCTCTCTCTCTCTCTCTCTCTCTCTCTGCAGAACATTCCGTCCCGCAAGTCATAACAACCCGACATCTAGCGGTAACTCTTTCTTCCTCATTGCTATGGACGGATGATAATTATTAACAACATTTTGCAGTCACTAAGTTGGAGAAAGTCTCTACATTTAAGCGTCGCGCTTTTCGTTCTTGCCCAGGCCCCTCCCTGGAAGTTTTTTCTCTCCTTTTTTTTTCTTTACAAGGCTCTCATTCGACTATGCTTAGAGTATGCTAGCTGTGTCTGGGATGGCTGCTCAGTCTCAGACTCACTCTCCTTTGAACGCCTCCAGCTTTCTCTTGCCGCTCAATTTTTTGCTTCCAAACTTCGCTCAGCTTGCGTTTCGTAATTCACCAACCCCCAACTTCTGCTACTCGTTCGCTGGCCAACCCTAACCTGGCGAGGGCGGTGGCAACAGAAATTGCTATACGTTTGCTAACTAAAGAATGGCCGTGGTCCTCCCTCCCTACGCGAGAAACTACCTGCTGCTCAGTGTTGCTGAGCGATGCCAGTACGGCCTTCGTTCCTGTCATTCTTCACAGGTCCCCCTATGCTCAACCTCATCCCACTTCTGCCCTCTACTTGTATCCTGTGCAACTCTCTTCCTGCTTCAGTTGTCTCTGCTGCTACTTCTCTATCCTCTTTCAAAGCTCGTCTCTAATGATTCTTCCAATCTGATTAGTTCATGTTTGGTTTGGCCTAGGTTCTGTCACCCTTGACTATTTTCTAGTCCTATTCTTTCTGCCTCTCCTCTCTCTCTCTGTCTGTCTCTCTCTCTCTCTCTCTCTCACTCTCTACCACTCAAACTCTCTGAAACTCTATCTCAGACTTTCGCTCTGCTCCCTGCTCCCTTGCAGATCTCTTTATACTTGTGGTAGCTATCTTTCGTTCTGGCATTTTCTTTCTTTGGGATTTCCTTCTTTTTCGCGCTGGAGAGCCCCTCGATACTTGGTAATCCTAGAAATATGATACTGCTAGTGCTATTATGAAACGAACAGGCCCACTTACATATTGCCGTAAGCCTTGAGGCCTTTTTTGTCTGCAGCGAGATTCTCTTCCAGGCCATGGTAGTTCGCTCCGTGGCACAGACCGATTCGGGCATGGGTTTGTCGCAAGTTGAGAAAACGACTCCTGCTCGATTACAGGGAAAGCCAGAGTGTCTGGTGCAGCAAAGTCCAGCCGGCTGGTTGTCACGATCGCGATAGCTTCCGAAGGATATTCCCGCTCCTCTTCAGCATGAGCACAAAAGAAGGCACATGTTCGTTGTCCGATGGCCAGCATTGTGGTCAAGTCAGTTGGTGTGCCTTTCCGACACAAGCTGTACGAAAGAGTGAAAACTTTACCTTACCAGAAGACATGTGAATTCATTCGACCTACTTTTTTTTTATCTGCATGGGCTTTGTTAGCTTCTTGACACGCCATCTACAGAACACACTGACAGCCTCTCGACACAGCGTGGGCTTTGTGTCGGAAACAACATCGGAAGTGATACGGATCAACGGAGGGAAATACCCTGACAAATTCTACGCTGCAAGCTCTTTCATCCGTCTTCGCGTAAAGGTGTAAAGATTCAAATTCTCTGGATTACGGACAGTGACCATCGCCTGGTGATGGATTAAACGACCCAAGTTTAAGTTGAAAAAAAAACTGGAAATTTAAAGACATGGAGAGAGCCAGCACGTGCAGAGACAGACAGGTGCACGTTGTCGAGTTTTGCCAAGAAATGAACTGATTAGTCATACCGGTTAGCCGTGAGTATGAAAAAAAGAAATAGTGAACGAGCTGAAGCTATTCCTTCGGCCAAAGGTGGTGTTGTGGTGGTATTCCATCGATCAAAGGGGAAAAAGATTGCTTGACCCCGACGTGATTCGAACACGCAACCTTCTGATCTGGAGTCAGACGCGCTACCATTGCGCCACGGAGTCATTCTCGCTGATCGCCCTACGTATTACAAGACCTGATGATTTTTATATTTTTATTGGAGAAATGGCCTCAAAAATTGCATTGGCTCGGAATGCAAAAGAGAAAAAGAAAAAAAACTTCCACAGCAAAAGAAGAAACTGGGAACGAAAGGCAGAAAACCAATTGCGTAACAGAACCGGAGAAGACAGAGAGACAGAGAGAGAGAGGGGGGTGAGTGTGAGAAGGAGAAATCGAAAATGCAAGATCGCCAAGAAGAGTGAGAGAAAGAGAGACTGGGACTCTGGTTTCAGAGCTCGAGTAGCGGGGACTCTCTGTTGTTCAGTTGGAATGACCATGGCGGAAGGACCGGGTTCTGGGCATGGAAGCAGTGGTTAGCTCCTTGCTTGGCCTTCCGGAGAATTGCCTCGCTGACC
>JAOWAR010004476.1:0-21531 GCA_028571005.1 Clathrina lutea
GGCCAAGCAGCCAAAGTGAAACGAGAGTGAACCGCAAAGATAAATAACCAACATGTGGAGACCAACCACGATAGCGGCGGTCCCGCTGCGCGCAAACGCATACATAGTGTCAATGGAGGGCCACGCATGCACCCGAAAAATCTATTTTTCACCTATCTCGTTCCTCGACCGGCGAAAAATGTCACAATTCACCGAGAAAACGAGCAGAAAACGAAGAGGAACGGAAAGAGAAGTGGTTTTTGGCCATAACATGGCACAAAATGTGTACATAAGCCCCTGCCCAGAAGTTGGGGAGGGTTCGCCTAACATTAGGCTGCCCGGTCATTTTTAATGGGCTGATGGCCTCAATGCCTGAATGGCATGTGCCTGTGCAGTGTGTAGCCACAAATGAATTTGATTCCCAGGTTACAGGACATGTACTCTTCTCTGAAGTTGTCTCCAAAGGTGGTCAGGAGATCGCTCCTTGGGAGCTTTGACTTGCTTCCTAGCTCTTTCATTCAGTGTGCGGGTAGTCATCCCGATGTATTGTTCCCTACAGTATTTGTGTGTAGCTTTGAAGAGGGCATTCGATCATAGGTAGATCTCTGGCGCAGGGCAAGATCTTCTGAATCAACAATTACAATCACACGCTTGAGATATACAATGTTCTTCACCCTGATTAAAGGGAAAAATGTGTGCACAAACACAGAACCAGACCTTTTGGCGGAAAATTTCTAGGGAGATAAAACAGAAGGAAAAGAATGGTCTTTAGGACCACGTATATGTTTGAAGAAGTAACTTTATTAGAGCCACAAGTGGTGGTAAAGAGATGTTGGAGGATAAAAAAAATTTCTCTCCTTCAACATCTTTTGTCCACTTGTGTCTCCAATAAAGTTACTTCTTGAAAGATAGAACTGATCGTGGCAAGTCTAGCATTGGTCTTCAGTTCAAACAAAATCTGTTAAATGCGTCCCTTCCTTCACAGAAAGGAATCTGGGAGAGCTAGGAGAAACCCTGCGGCATGTCAAGATTGTCTCACCCAGGTCAAACAAACTCTTGAAAACATGTCGCATTCCAAAGATGGTCGTGGGTTCGATTGGCAACTCAATGATCATGGCATGAGATGACACGCACAGTACCAACACCAACACTTGTTCGTCATACTCAGAAGGATCGTCAAATATATTGGAGGTTTCACAGGCCAATCTTAATCACTTTTATCTCACGTATGCTCATTGTTCTCTCTCGCCCTCCAGATCTTAATGAATGTTCTGCACTCAACCATCAATGCCATGAGCTGGCAATTTGTACTAACAGTCCTGGTTCCTACACATGTAAATGCCGGTCCGACTCCTGGGGAACTGGCCTCGAATGCAGTATGTGAAGCAACTAAACAAAGGAAGGCTGTTTAAGTTAGGATCTTCAAACAGAAAAGGGACAGAGCTCTGCTATGGGCCAAGATTTGTAGAAACAAATATAACTAAGTCACCTTTTTCACCTTCTTGCCATGGAATAAATTATTGAAAAGCGGGGTGAACAATTTTGGCAAAGTTGTGCAGATATGTACTGTGTATGTGCCTGGTACTGGAAGTTGGCTGGTTAGTTATCACTCAACTCGGAAGGGCAGGGGCATTAAAGGCTGCTGGCATTTGCTGGGGGGACCTGACCTTCTTTCTTTCTGGGCTTTTTCCTAACTTATCATATCATTGAATTGTCCCCATGTCAGAAAGAATTTTGTTTGGTGAACAACATCACTGGACATTGATTAGTACAACCAAAATGTTTTGCACTATCTGGCAACCAAAACGTCCTTTTGCATGAAGAAAATTTATAAGGAAAGCAATTTAAATTTATGAGGAAAGCAAAGGGGAAACAAATGGTTTCCATCAGCAACAGAACATTATTGAAAAGAATATGAAAATCAAGTGTTTCAAGCTTAAGAGCGATTGAGAACAGTTCAATTGACCCTATCGATCTTTCAAATTATCGTCCGATAACCCATGGATATCCGGTTGATCAATTGATTTTGATGAACATTGCGCACGATTTAAGTTTATCACCAAAGTGAAAGGTGTTGATAAATCGAGTGTAGACTGGGTTGAAATGCGCAAAACAGTCAAACTTCTTAATTCAGATGTGGTATCTAGATTTCTTTCTCATCCCTGTCCAGGCCATTCAGCTCCCTTCCCCCATGCATCCTTTCCTTATTTAACTTTGTCAGTCTCCAATACTTTCAGCGCTTGCTGAGGTGAGGCTGTAGGTGTCATTGCCATGGAAACCTGTTACTCACATTTACCATTTCCCAGCTATATATAGGCCTAGAAACCTGATCATTGTTGGGAGTAATGGCGTAGAAGACTGTGTTATGACTCTTTTCTTCAAGCTAATGTGGGGCCACAGTACATTGTTTTGTCTGCGCCTTAGCAAATGCATCAACGATTGTCATTTTTACAACCAAATTGAAAAATTTCACGCCCTGATGGAAAGGTCTCCTTTTTTGACTTTCCTTCCTCTCATCAAATCATGTGCTGGGGAAAAGATATCGCGTTTCGTCTTATGCCAGTCATCCCTTCCTGAGAGATTCGAGGTTGCCTGTGGCTTAACCAAGAAAAGTTTGTTGCTTTATACAATCAAAAGAGTTCCTGTAATTTTGTTTCCAAAAGGGCTGCAAGTGTGTAGGCACACAGGAATGGAAATCACATTTGCTTTAGGGAAGAAAAAGTGTCAGCCTAGCTGCAATCCGTGCTCTTCACTTGTTGCAATCTGTGCTCTCCACTTTTTGCAATCCTTCCTCTGCACTTGTTGCAATCCGTGCTTTCCACTTGTTGCAATCCGTGCTGTGCACTTCCTGCAATCTGTGCTCTGAACTTGTTGCAATCCGTGCTCTCCACTTGTTGCAATCCGTGCTCTCCACTTTTTGCAATCCAAGCTCTGCACTTGTTGCTCCACTTTTGTTGCAATCCATGCTCTGCACTTGTTGCAATCCGTGCTCTCCACTTGTTACAATCTGTGCTCTGCACTTGTTGTAATCCGCGCTCTGAACTTGTTGCAATCTGTGCTCTGCACTTGTTGCAATCCGTGCTCTGCACTTGTTCCAATCCGCGCTCTGCACTTGTTGCAATCCCTGCTCTCCATTTGTTCCAATCCGAGCTCTCCACTTGTTGCAATCCGCGCTCTCCACTTGTTGCAATCCCTGCTCTGCACTTGTTCTAATCTGTGCTCTCCACTTGTTGCAATCCGCGCTCTGCAATCCGTGCTCTCCACTTGTTCCAATCCGCGATCTCCACTTGTTGTAATCAGTGCTCTACACTTGTTGCAATCCGTGCTCTCCACTTTTTGCAATCCATGCTCTGCACTTGTTGCTCCACTTTTGTTGCAATCCATGCTCTGCACTTCTTGCAATCCGCGCTCTGCACTTGTTGCAACATGTGCTCTGCACTTGTTGTAATCCGCACTCTGAACTTGTTGCAATCTGTGCTCTGCACTTGTTGCAATCTGTGCTCTGCACTTGTTCCAATCCGCGCTCTCCCCTTGTTGCAATCCCAGCTCTGCACTTGTTCCAATCCGTGCTCTCCACTTGTTGCAATCCGCGCTCTCCACTTGTTGCAATCCACGCTCACCACTTGTTGCAATCTGCGCTCTCCACTTGTTGCAATCCGCGCTCTCCACTTGTTGCAATCCGTGCTCTCCCCTTGTTGCAATCCGCGCTCTCCACTTGTTCCAATCCGTGCTCTCCACTTGTTGCAATCCGCGCTTTGCACTTCTTGCAATCCGTGCTCTCCACTTGTTCCAATCCGCGCTCTCCACTTGCTGCAATCCGCGCTCTCCACTTGTTGCAATCCGCGTTCTGCATACCGTGCTCTCCACTTGTTGCAATCCACACTCTGCACTTGTTGCAATCCGCGCTCTCCACTTGCTGCAATCCGTGCTGTCCACTTGTTGCAATCCGCGCTCTGCACTTGTTGCAATCCGTGCTCTCCGCTTTTTGCAGTCCATGGTCTGCACTTGTTGCTCCACTTTTGTTGCAATCCATGCTCTGCACTTGTTGCAATCCGCGCTCTCCACTTGTTGCAATCTGTGCTCTGCACTTGTTGCAATCGGTGCTCTACACTTGTTGCAATCCGCGCTCAGCACTTGTTGCAATCCCTGCTCTGCACTTGTTCCAATTCGTGCTCTCCACTTGTTGCAATCCACGCTCACCACTTGTTGCAATCCGCGTTCTCCACTTGTTGCAATCCGCGCTCTCCACTTGTTCCAATCCGTGCTCTCCACTTGTTGCAATCCGCGCTCTCCACTTGTTGCAATCCGTGCCCTCCACTTGTTGCAATCCGCGCTCTCCACTTGTTCCAATCCGTGCTCTCCACTTGTTGCAATCCACGCTCTGCACTTGTTGCAATCCGTGCTCTCCACTTGTTGCAATTCGTGCTCTGCACTTGTTGCAGTCCGTGCTCTCCACTTGTTGCAATCCGCGCTCTGCAATCCGTGCTCTCCACTTGTTGCAATCCGCACTCCGCACTTGTTGCAATCCGCGCTCTCCACTTGTTCCAATCCGCGCTCTCCACTTGTTCCAATTCGTGCTCTCCACTTGTTGCAATCCGCGCTCTGCCCTTGTTGCAATCCGTGCTCTCAACTTGTTGCAATCCGCGCTCTGCAATCCGTGCTCTCCACATGTTGCAATCCACGCTCTCCACTTGTTTCAATCGGCGCTCTCCATTTGTTGCAATCCACGCTCTCCACTTGTTGCAATCCGCGCTCTGCACTTATTACAATCCATGCTCTCCACTTGTTGCAATCCGTGCTCTCCACTTGTTGCAATCCGCGCTCTCCACTTGTTGCAATCCGTGCTCTCCACTTGTTGCAAACTGTGCTCTGCACTTGTTGTAATCCGTGCTCTCCACTTGTTGCAATCTGTGCTCTGCACTTGTTCCAATCCGTGCTCTGCACTTGTTGCAATCCGCGCTCTGCACTTGTTGCAATCCCTGCTCTGCACTTGTTGCAATCCATGCTCTCCACTTGTTGCAATCCACGCTCTCCACTTGTTGCAATCCGCGCTCTCCACTTGTTGCAATCCGCGCTCTCCACTTGTTCCAATCCGCGCTCTCCCCTTGTTGCAATCCGTGCTCTCCACTTGTTGCAATCCGTGCTCTCCACTTGTTGCAATCCACGCTCTGCACTTGTTGCAATACGCGCTCTGCACTTGGTGCAATCCGTGCTCTCCACTTGTTCCAATCCGCGATCTCCAATTGTTGCAATCCGTGCTCTCCACTTGTTGCAATCCGTGCTCTCCACTTGTTGCAATCTGCGCTCTGCACTTGTTGCAATCCGTGCTCTCCACTTTTTGCAATCCATGGTCTGCACTTGTTGCTCCACTTTTGTTGCAATCCATGCTCTGCACTTGTTGCAATCCGCGCTCTCCACTTGTTGCAATCTGTGCTCTGCACTTGTTGCAATCGGTGCTCTACACTTGTTGCAATCCGCGCTCAGCACTTGTTGCAATCCCTGCTCTGCACTTGTTCCAATTCGTGCTCTCCACTTGTTGCAATCCACGCTCACCACTTGTTGCAATCCGCGTTCTCCACTTGTTGCAATCCGCGCTCTCCACTTGTTCCAATCCGTGCTCTCCACTTGTTGCAATCCGCGCTCTCCACTTGTTGCAATCCGTGCCCTCCACTTGTTGCAATCCGCGCTCTCCACTTGTTCCAATCCGTGCTCTCCACTTGTTGCAATCCACGCTCTGCACTTGTTGCAATCCGTGCTCTCCACTTGTTGCAATTCGTGCTCTGCACTTGTTGCAGTCCGTGCTCTCCACTTGTTGCAATCCGCGCTCTGCAATCCGTGCTCTCCACTTGTTGCAATCCGCACTCCGCACTTGTTGCAATCCGCGCTCTCCACTTGTTCCAATCCGCGCTCTCCACTTGTTCCAATTCGTGCTCTCCACTTGTTGCAATCCGCGCTCTGCCCTTGTTGCAATCCGTGCTCTCAACTTGTTGCAATCCGCGCTCTGCAATCCGTGCTCTCCACATGTTGCAATCCACGCTCTCCACTTGTTTCAATCGGCGCTCTCCATTTGTTGCAATCCACGCTCTCCACTTGTTGCAATCCGCGCTCTGCACTTATTACAATCCATGCTCTCCACTTGTTGCAATCCGTGCTCTCCACTTGTTGCAATCCGCGCTCTCCACTTGTTGCAATCCGTGCTCTCCACTTGTTGCAAACTGTGCTCTGCACTTGTTGTAATCCGTGCTCTCCACTTGTTGCAATCTGTGCTCTGCACTTGTTCCAATCCGTGCTCTGCACTTGTTGCAATCCGCGCTCTGCACTTGTTGCAATCCCTGCTCTGCACTTGTTGCAATCCATGCTCTCCACTTGTTGCAATCCACGCTCTCCACTTGTTGCAATCCGCGCTCTCCACTTGTTGCAATCCGCGCTCTCCACTTGTTCCAATCCGCGCTCTCCCCTTGTTGCAATCCGTGCTCTCCACTTGTTGCAATCCGTGCTCTCCACTTGTTGCAATCCACGCTCTGCACTTGTTGCAATACGCGCTCTGCACTTGGTGCAATCCGTGCTCTCCACTTGTTCCAATCCGCGATCTCCAATTGTTGCAATCCGTGCTCTCCACTTGTTGCAATCCGTGCTCTCCACTTGTTGCAATCTGCGCTCTGCACTTGTTGCAATCCGTGCTCTCCACTTTTTGCAATCCATGGTCTGCACTTGTTGCTCCACTTTTGTTGCAATCCATGCTCTGCACTTGTTGCAACCTGTGCTCTGCACTTGTTGTAATCCACGCTCTGAACTTGTTGCAATCTGTGCTCTGCACTTGTTGGAATCCGTGCTCTGCACTTGTTCCAATCCGCGCTCTGCACTTGTTGCAATCTCTGCTCTACACTTGTTGCAATCCGTGCTCTCCACTTGTTGCAATCCGCGCTCTCCACTTGTTCCAATCCGTGCTCTCCACTTGTTGCAATCCGTGCTCTCCACTTGTTGCAATCCGTGCCCTCCACTTGTTGCAATCCGCGCTCTGCACTTGTTGCAATCCGTGCTCTCCACTTGTTGCAATCCGTGCTCTACACTTGTTGCAATCCACGCTCTGCACTTGTTGCAATCCGTGCTCTCCACTTGTTGCAATCCGCGCTCTGCAATCCGGGCTCTCCACTTGTTGCAATCCGCACTCTGCACTTGTTGCAATCCGCGCTCTCCACTTTTTCCAATCCGTGCTCTCCACTTGTTGCAATCCGCGCTCTGCACTTGTTGCAATCCGTGCTCTCCACTTGTTGCTATCCGTGCCATGGACTTGTGCGAGCTTGGCTTGTGATATGTTGAGTTCATTTGTCGGTTTCCATGTTGAAGAGAAGGACAGGGTTCCCAAAATTGGAATGAAGATTGGCATGCTAAACAGAGTGAACAGGTGGTATCTCCCAGATGTTACCATATCTACTCTAGCATCCATGGCACTTGCCATGTTTTGATCTTCGTTGCGTGTGCCCCATGTCTGTAAAGGTTGTCTAGACAATGAGCAACACAACATTTTGATCCCGCGTTTCTTGTAGTATGCTTTTTTCTACAAAATCATCTCTACCTCTCTCGTCATTCGAAATGCTACGAGGAATTCTTTCACGGAAAACAGAAACCATTACACAAGCTGCTGTGAGCAAGCTTCGAGCTCAGCAAGTTTCAATGCTCTGCAAACTTTACAGACTTCGCTAGATTATGGCTTCCCTTCTGTGAAACCTTTCCTCATCGGTAGATGCAGTGCCGGACGTTGACTGCTGGGCCTAATATGGCCAATTGTCCAGCGGGAGGTGTGAGCCAAGTTGGCTGCTGGCCTCTCCGCCACTATGTTTCCCAATTTTTAGTTGCCTGGAAAAGTGTCACACGACCCCAACCTCTTTTCCTCGACCAATTCTCTGCCAAAACCTTTTTAGTACACCACCGTGAATCATAATCTTTGACTAATCACACAATTGGCTAACGCCCGAAGAGCCTATCCAGCTCTTCATGGCCAATGAGTGTACAATCATTCGATCTCACTGCTGTTGGGACTGTAACGGAAGCATAAGTGCAGCCTATTCACGCATTTCACTGCCTTATTTGCTGGGCAGACAGTTGACATTTCAATTGTTATGTCAGAAATCACAAAGTGCACAGAGCGGACTGCCGAACTCCTCACAACTAAAGCACCATCATCAGCACAAACCAAACATACTGCTCACAACTAAATCTTTGTTATCAGAACAAACCAGACATACTGCTCACAACTAGGGCACCATCATCAGAGCAAACCATACATACTGCCCACAACTAAAGCACACTCATCAGAACAAACAAGACATACTGCTCATAACTAACAACTACAAAGCCAAATTCTTTTGGATTGGCTGAATGCCAGAGCAGTTATGATTGTGGCATTCCGACTGTCTTTTCTTCTTCTCTGCTTTCAATAAGCTTACCACAATTCTTTCTCCATTTGCCTAAGATACTGCTCATAACTAAGGCACCATCATCAGAACAAACCAGACATACTGGTCACAACTGAAGCACCATCATCAGAACAAAACAGACATACTGCTCACAACTAAAGCTCCATCATCAGAACAAACCAGACATACTGCTCACAACTAAACCACCATCACCAGAACAAACCAGACACACTGCTTACAACAAAAGCACCATCCTCAAAAAAAAGACATACTGCTCACAACTAAAGCACTATCATCAGTACAAACCAGACATACAATGCAGCAGTGCAGCCATGGTTCAACCGTTATTTCTGCAACTTTGTCGCAAGCGGGCACCTCAAATTGGACATTGTAAACGTGCACATTTCGCAGTCATAGTTCATTGGCAAGGCCACCTGCTAAAGCTGCCCGTGTGTCTGGATTTCTTACTGCTGTTTCTGGCCCACTGGTACCCCAACCAGCGCTTTGCCACTTCATCACAACCCTGAGGCTTGAATTTAGCATTGGCCGTCAAGATGGACACTCTGCTGTCTCATCTGGCAAATTTCCCTTGCCTCTACCTGTCACAGTTCTTTTAATTACTTAATTTGCTGCAGAAATTACGATATGGCTGGTCCTGATGTGAGGCAATGCCAATAAAACGTGTGTGCGTTCCACCTACCGGAACCTTTCTGTTTTGAAAAAAAGCAAGAGCCCAGTAACCATTTTGGACTTCAGGGTAATAAAAACGACTGAAATCCTGTTGCTGATTCACCTGTCTACCACCACTGGAGAGAACAGATTCCATAGGCCTTGCAAAATCGCTCATCTCTTTGGAAAGCCACATGAGATATGAACTCGCGTTCGTATTGAGCAATTTATTTCTCATACCTGTAGGAGTTGTTCTAGGTCGCACTTTCCTCTGTCCCAGTCCCTCATTTCATTTTTGCCCACACAAATAGTGTCATAATTTGTCAGGTAGAGTTTTAGCCTTAACTTAGCCTCAGAGTGAGGAGCAATGGTAATTGTCCCTTTTGCTGGAGCCTTGGCTGGAGAAGAAGTTTTGCCGTATGGATTAAACTTGGTGTTGTGAACAAGTCAAGGTTGTGATGAGCACGTTTTGACCCTGGGGTGTAGGGTATCACAACTTCAAGACTTTGCAACCCGGACAAAGCCAGACAATCCGGACGAATAGAAAAAGCTCCTTGGCAAGCTAAGTTATCTTTCCCTGGTGGAGAACATTCCCCGGAGACAGGAGTGAGAATTTGCTCTTCCTACTCCAGAGGGGCCCACACTAGAACATGCAGCTGCAGACACAACTGCATTAGCTATCAGTTAAGCCGTGTCCTGCCAAGTCCTTTGGCTCCGTAGCATCTGGCACGCAGGAGGGTGGCACATGTCCAGGGAGTATGAAGATTTGTCTACCTCTAGGTGATTGTGGCAGCCTGTTCCAAAAGGGGATTGCAGGATTACGACACAGGCATATCCTCATCCACCGTGACAACCTTCTTCTTAAGGAATGTACAATTTAATTTGAGAAACATCCAATGTTCAAGTGGAAGGGACAAAACTGGGAACTACTGAGTTCCCTCATTTAGACTGACTGCAGTGGTCTGTGAACAGGTAGTGTGACGATACCGGCTATCGTAGGCAGGTTTTTGTTGCCTAGCAACTTGCCGCCCTTTTATTCTCTCGTAAGTGCTCAAGTGGTTCCCTTTTCTAGGCAGTCAGTTCAACTTCGGCGCTCACTGCCTCATGGTTTCGGGCATGTGTTGATAGCGTTTGCTTAATCATGATATCTGAGTCTTAGTGCCAGTCTCGGCCTGTTTTGTCAAAAGTGTTACAGGCAGTGCTCGCAGCAATGCTCTCACCTAAGCACAACTAGAGCTGAGAAGTATTCAAGATTATTCCACTCCCATCTTACCACCAGCTCTGGGACCTACTGCAAGGGACAAGGGTGTATTCGTGAAGGGATTTTGACGGGCTTCTGGTCCACTCAGGCGGGGCTCCGTAGGTTCTCCCCTGGATTTTTTTTTTCGATTTTTAGTGTCTCAATCCCCAATTTTTTTATCCTCAGAATGTAAGACAGGAACTGGGCACCATCCACTCTTGCAGTTTTAAATTGTTGGGGCACTTTTGCCTGTCACTGGACAAGTCTACTTGCATGATCATGTAGCAATACTGCAGAAAGTACCTTCCTTTTCCACATTTTCTGTTACTTGGACAACGGTAACGTTATGGAGCTGCGGGTAGACGTCAGGCTGTTGCACAGACCATGTGATGCTGAAGGCATTCCTCTTGAAATAGCGCAGAGATGTATCGTTTAGCCATTATGCTTTCTCAAAAGTGTGGCTGCGTTCATGAAGTTTGTCAATGGTGGCAGTATAGAGGACCACCTTTCTGCACAACTTCCCCCGGCGCAAAGAGCACGCAAAGAGTACACAAGGAAGGCAAAAACCGCGTTACATGCGGGCAAGCAGACAAGCCACTTGTACATCTGCAACCACCTTCTCTGGAAAAGGCGCTTGCGTGTGTGGTCGGCTATCTTACGCTCTTCGCGAGCAGGAAACTGATAGTCTTCCCTTGACCTAAAAGGAATATCCAGGAAGAAAGCCTTCTCTGCTCTGGTGGCTTTCTCCAGGGACCATCGACACTCTGCTAAACTTTCGGCATTAGAGGCTGTCAAAAGACAGCATGCTCAGCTACAGGCGGGACACAAATATACATAGCGTAACCCCTGGCCTTGCGGATGTTTTGAGGGGTTTCCGGAAGCCTGGAAACCTATGCGGAATACGCACTTGCGGGATACTTGCCGAAAACTTCAACCATCTGAGTGCACATGTGCATTCTGAAGAGCCTCCATCTGAAAGGTTGCCTGAAAGTTGGCTTGGCCTTGACAGTGGGACTCAGACTGGTCCCTTCTCTTGCTCATAATGGATGGTCTCACTGGAATATTCCTGCTCTAACCTTTGTCTCTCTGTCTCTCTCTCTCTCTCTCTCTCTCTCTCCCTCTCTCTCTCTCTCTCTTGTGTGGGTGTGTGGGGCGATAGTCAGTAATGTTGGTGAAGGAGAATGTGCACAGGATTTCGAGGAGATCAAGACTGGTTGATTCTGCAGTTCTTCCTGCACAGTTTGATTCTCATGATTTTGGTTGATTCATTTCAGTGAGACTTCTGCATGTCATTAACGACCTACAATTGTGTTGCTCACTAACTATAATGTCATGTCCCCCCTCTACCGCCCAACTAGACCAACTTCATTCTATAACAACCTTACTGATAGAACGTCATCTCAGAGGGACAGGGGCTGAGAGAGGACAAGAATATAGTGCCAACACAGAAATAAGAAGTACAGTCCATTTGTTTATGCTAGCCATAATAATACCAATATGGTCATGCACAGTCACGTAAGCTTGGGCGGAGTCCAACACAGGGAAAGGGACATAACATAGAAAAAGGCCATGGTCATCATTATCGACCAGAAGAATGTTTTACAGCCACTTCTGCTTCATGTTGATGGATAGTCATGCACGGCCTCTAATGTGCACTAAATCAGAGGGTGGTAAAGGACATCCAGGAGTATATTGCCTGACCTGGTTAAACCCTTTAAAGTTGCATTTTCGATTTACTGAAACGCTTTGGATTACTTCATAATCTAAAGTGAACAGTCTTGTCATATTGTTCAAGAACGTGTATCATTTGGTTCAGAAAAGAAGAAACTTTATGGACAAGCGAGAAATGAGATTAAAGGGAGACAGGCCTACTTTACCATGCGTGGACCTGACAAGATTTTAAGGCATACCCTTTCACGTACCGGGTGAATTCTTTTCTGTTTGAAATACATGCCCTGTTTTGATTGAGCCGGCCAAATCTTGGCTTAAACACGTTCCCATTCTCAGACAGATTCACTGTTGTCCCTGCGAGCTCAGACCAGAAGAATGCTCCGAACACCTCTACAAACTGTTCAAATATTTAAAAGAATTTGAGTCATGACTCTTGAAGTGTCGAACTGTTTATTTGAAAAAGCTTTTCGGCGTTCTGCGCCAGCATCAGTTTAAACGATCATGGCATAGAACGCCGAATTGTCATCACTTAAACTGATGATAGTGTAGAACGACGGAACGTTGTTTTTTTTTCCAATAAGCAATTCGACACTTCAAGAGTCATTACTCAACAACTTTTAAATGGTAGAGTTTCAAGCCGTGCCTTCATCCTCTTGAAATTGTTTAAATATTACTTAAATGAAGTAGGACTTGTCAAAGTCAGGCTAAGATAATAAACAGCAGTCTGAACACAACCCTCGATACTGATTATACCAACTTGCCATGGTGTTTTTGTCAGAAAAAAAAAGAAGAAAGCTTTGAACATGGCACATTACAGGACAAGATTCGAGCCTTTGCACAACCATGTTCTGTCATTTTGAAATGCTCTCAACGAGATTATGGTTCAGACGATGGGGACTCTTTTACCTTCCTATCAGTTTGACCACCACCAGGGACAGGATTGACTCTTTAAGAAATGTTAATGTGTCTTACCAAGGGCTGCCTTCTTACTTGTACCTTTGCCTTGCAATTTGATTACAGGGCGGAAGTGTTCTTTGGATGAAGGGTTTCTCAATGGAGTTGTGTCTATTTCCGCAAACACTGAAAATATGACATATTCCTGTTTTAGTGGCTTTCACATCAAAGGCAAGGCAAATCATGTGCGATCTCTGACAAGACTGTGTCAGGTCGATGGTCAGTGGAGTGTTGAATCCAAAACGTGTGTTGGTAAGAAGCCAACATTGTCACATGGAGACTTACTTCTCTGAAGGGAAATTCTTTCTAGTGTTCTTAATATGAGAGGTTTTGGTTGACATAAAATAAAACAGAAAAAGGCGGGTTGGCAGCAACACATCACCCTCTGGGACTTGTTATTGACTCCTGTCAAAAACGAAGGCCAACCATGTTTCTTAGGCAAACCTAGTAAATCCTGGTGAGTCGAAGAGTTGAATCTGATCAAAATGCTCCTACAATTGGGAGGGAAATCTTGACAACGAAACCTTAAACGCAAAAAAAATCATTTTCCATCGCTTTCGTTTCTCAGCGGCAGAAAAATCCCACTTTCCTTTGTTGGAGAAAACGTCTGTGGTTGGCATAAATGAAGCCTGAAAACCAATTCTGACTGGCGGTATATCTTGAAGAGCAAGACTGCATTCGGACTTCAGAAGATATCCCGTATAGTCACAAAGCTCAACAAAAGGCCACTTGGGCACTCAAAGTCTGCTTATCACGCCGAAGCAATTTTCAAAGACCTAACACAACACCAAACTCTCCAGCACAGGCTTAAAAAGGCTGGCCAGAATTTTCCTCGTGTCAATCCTGGCCATATACCTCATGGCAAGTGTGGATCTAACAGAGCGGGTGTGAATCTTACAGGCTCACAAAATGTTGAAGTGTTAACATGTTGATTCAGCTGAAGCTGGTTTGTCTCATGTGAGTGAGCTGCTGAACCTGCAAGATTCCAACCCACCCTGTTGTATCCGCACTTGGTTACACTCCCTGCCCATGACATGAATGCTGGCCAGCCTTTCTAAGGGACTGGAAAGATTTGTTTTCTGTCTTGTGTTGTGTTGGCCGTCGGAAGATTGCCTTGGCGCGAAACTCAGAGTTACATCCACCCAAGTGGTATTTTCTCCAACTTTGTGTAAGTTGCTCTGTACTGAATGAATTGAGCACTGTGCCAACAGGGTTGATTTCCTTTGTATTCTTTTTTATCTGCACAATTGTTTTTCTTCTCAGCTATATCCTGCGGACCCCCTCCAGATGTTAAGCGGGGTGTAAACATAGTTTCCATTACAAACTTCACCCTCAATGGCAGAGCTACGTATCAGTGCTTGCATGGTTATCGTGAGTCTCGTAGTGGCGACAATTACTCTTGTACCGAGAATGGAAGTTGGCATGGCTCGATGCCAGACTGTACCGAAATTGTTTGCCGCATAACTAAGCCTCAGAACAGCAAGGTAACTGTGAACCGTAACGGCGTACTTGACAAGAACACTTCTCTTGGTGCGATTCTCAATGTGGAATGCGTTTCTGGTTATGTCCTTGGAGAGAGAAACCCAGATGAGGTTATTTCAGTTACATGTCAGAAGAACAATACATTCACAAAAGATCTCCAAGGTATATCCTGCAAAGGTAAGCTGAAGTTCGAGCCTGTTGATGCATGCAAGTGTTTTGCTGCCTTGGCTGAAAACACAGCGTGACAGTATAAACAAAACCTTTGTATGGCAGAAAAAGAAAGACGCGGAAGACACGGCCGACTGGGATTTGCTTAACGTTTCATTTGGTGAGGCTGTGCAAGAAAGGAGTTCCAATTTTTGGATTGACGGTGATGTCACCTTTTTCAAATACCCATACAGCTCCAAACAGAACATGTAATGCTTCTAGGATAAATAATAGTTCTTGCCCTTTAAGCAAAGATGAGAAGTGCAGTTCCTGCCGGCCAGCGTCTGTAATGTTTGCTTTGTTCGACATTTTAGCTGCGCTGCAAGGCGCCTCTTTTAGTAGTTTCGCTCACTGGTCCATTGTGTGTGGTTGACTGCGGGCAACACAAACTAGGCAATTGTGTTCAGAGGCAAGAACTCTGTCATTTGCAGATATCCAACCTAAAACCAATATGAGAATGGAATTTTTTTCATGGCAAACATTGCTTTCGTCTTTATCTAGCAGGTTTCAAAATTTCCATTAAATGGAATGAAACCAAAATCATTTATTCACGTACATTCCATTTTGGGCTAATATTGATTTAAGAAATGGTACCCTTTCTGCTACTTTTCTGAATGTTTTGGTTGATGTCTGCAGCTATAAATTGTGGGAGAGTTGATGATGTAAAGAATGGAAATAAGTCTGGACAGGCAACCACTTACCAGTCCGCATGGTCCTTTTCTTGCGATACTGGGTATATCCTTCATGGTAGCTCTAGCATTATTTGTCAATCAACTGGCTATTGGAATGCTTCTAACCCAACTTGCCATGGTGAGATTTCAAAGATTTTGTGGTTAAATGTATTTGACTGATTTTGTGGTAACATGCATTTTTGGGTGCTAGCCACCTTAACTACAGTAGTTACTTGATGCGCATGTCATACCACCATTATTCTTGCCTTTTGGACAGATGGTCAATCGCGTGGTCTCACTCTCTCAGAACCTCTCCACTGAACACTTCCTCCTTTTCTTGCCCTCCCAAAACTTCTTTTCTTCAAATGTAATTTACCTTCCAGGAACTCGGGCTCTGTGTGAGTTGGGAGGGAGTGTTATTGGGGATAATTACAGCGTGGTGCCAAAACCCGGGATATGGTGACCAGGTGGAATCGTTTGGATTTGGGTGCTGTTCAAGAACATGGTCGCTGGCATCGTTCGGGCTGGTGTGTTCGCGAGTGAGGAATTTTTTAGTTTCTTTTCGGTTTGTCGTGAGTCGCGATGTCAGTAAAGCTTGAAGGCTTCGTGAAGCCGTACAGAGCCAAGAACGGTCTTAGTTGGGATGTTTTTTGGTCGAACTTTCTTGTGCTGGCGGAGGTGTCGGGTTGGGACACAGACGACAAGAAGATGGCCAGACTCCCACGGTTTCCAGAAGGCGATGCATATCTTGTCTTGAGTCGGATGCCAGCAACAGACCAGAAGGACAAGGACAAGATCGCTGCGTTGATGAAGAAGTCCTTCAGTGTTTCAAAGAGCAAGGCGTTACAGCGCTTCACGCAGCGAAAGTTGCATCAGGATGAAAGTGTGGATGCTTTCGCCGCAGATTTGAGATGGCTGCTGGATCTGGCAGGTCACAAGGATGGTGGAGACAATGATGCTGTTGTGATCGAACAAACCCTAGCAGGAATCCCAATCCACCTCTCACAGAAGGTACGTCTGTTGTTCGTGGGCAAGGAGTTGACTGTCGAAAGCTGTAAGGGTGCGATTCGAGAGTTGCTGCGAGCGGTGCCCTTGGGTGATGTCGGTGCTGCGGCAGCCAAGTCATCTTCTGACAGCAGTTGCTCCAAGCCACATGCACTTGCGTCGGTGATGTGTTTTCGTTGCGGCGAGGTGGGGCATGTCAGAAGAAATTGTCCTCAACGAAGCATGGGACGAAAGAATGCCTCTTCGAATGCACGACCATCTGCGCAAATCACTTGCTTCTTCTGTGATGGCAAAGGCCATTTGAAGATGAACTGCCCTGAGCGACAAGTGTGGCTGGCTTCCAGAAAAGACGTTTGTATTGCCGCAGGCGAAGGTGAGAATAACCCATGTCTCTGTACTGTGGCTCCCTCTGGTTCGTTGCCCCGTGTCTTCGTGGATGTTTGCCAGGACGTTCCTGAAACGGAGTGTTCGTGGGCACGTGGACGAAGCGTTGTCGAGACAGGATCGATGCGCACATTGGTGGCTCAGTTGTTTGTAACGAAGCACGGCATTTCGTATTCAAGCCAAGGTGTGGTGGCAGGGATGGTAGCGCTTGATGGGAACCCCATCGATGTACTTGGTGCTGTGGAAGTTACCTTGGAACGAACTGATGGTCCTGTGCTGCTGCCACGCATCAGTGTGAGTGCCTATGTCGTCAGCAGCTTGTCTGCAGTCGACGCAGATGTGCTTGTCGGGAATGACGTTGTCGCTGGGAGCGGAGGCCTGAGTCTACGCTACAGTGATGATGGCGATTTGGTACGCGTTACCTTTGGCGGTAACCCTCAGGCGGACATAAATGCTGCTGCGTCTCAAGGTTCTTCTCAGGGCAAGGCTGACAGCCACTCATCTCCTCACGTCAAGGTTGCTCATCAGGGAGCAAACGTTGTTCTTTCCACTGAAGATGGTGAGTTCCGATGGAACAGTGCCGAGAGGGAGTGGGTCAGGGCGTGGAAGTGGAAGAATGGTCATCCACCACCAGCAGGACTGATTGGCCACTGCATTGGGGAGTACTCTCACCAAAGATTGACAGCTGAGGAGGAGGCGTTGTTTGCTGGACAAGTCGAGACGTGGATTAAGAACGAGTGGCTCGTGCTTCATGACGAGGACGTTCATGGTCCTACGGCATGTGTTTTGCCCTTGCTAGCTCAGCTTCAAGGGCACAAGGACACAACCCCAGTTGGCCCGTGTTTGGACTATCATTTTCTGAATGATCAGCTTGTGTCGCAACCTGGCCTGGAGGCACCGGCATATGGAGAGACACTCCGACGATGGTGGAAGCTAGGCGATCCGGCAGTATTCTCGCTCCTGGACATCAAGAAGGCATATCTGCAGATTAAGGTGCCACCAGAGCTGCTGAGGTATCAGGTTGTTATTTGGCAAAGGCGCGTCCACGTCATGACCCGTATGGCGTTTGGGTTGAGCGTTGCGCCGAAGCCCATGGATGTTGCAGTTCGCTATGTTACGCAAGATTTTATGGATGTCGACAATTACGTGGACGAAATTCTGTCTCGCACAGCGTCGATTGAGGCGGTCACTGCCAAGTTGACAAGCTATGGTCTTCTGACAAAGCCGCCCGAGCATCTCGTGTCATCAAGAGTCCTTGGATTGCAGCTTGGTGTGGCTCAAGGTGGCGATATGTCGTGGCGCCGAAGAGAAGGCTCCAACCTGCAGGGGCCAGAACAACCATGAAAGAGGGATGTATTTAGTTCATGTGGTCGGCTGATGGGGCATCTTCCTGTGTGCGGCAGGTTGCGGCCATACAGAAGTTTCCTCAAGAGGATGGCAAATGCCAGTGGCTCCTGGGACGACATGATATCGGATTGGACACTTCTTGGCTTCTGCAGGGATGTCAGCAGTAAGCTTACTAGTGATGGTGATCCTGCTCTTCATGTGTGGTCTGCGAAAGTCGCTGAGTCGAATGAGTGCGCGGTATGGACGGATGCGTCCGATGCCGGTGTTGGTGTCGTGCTGCAAGTCAATGGAGTAACGATCGAGGATCAGTCATGGCTGCGGCCTGGCGGTGGCAAGCACCACATAATACTAATATTGTCGAGCTGTAAGCAGCAATCAAGGGTTTGTCTTTGGCCATCGGTTGGAGTTTCGAGACTGTTCATCTGAAAACAGATTCCAAGACGGTGGCATCGTCGTTGGATGATGTGATTGGCAATGGCCGTCGAGTGCGCACGAATGCACTTTACGAGGTGTTGGTGCAGCGCAGGTTACAAATTGTTGCTGATATGATCCAGACAGCGAAGTTGACGGTTACTGTCGACTGGGTCCCATCCGCCAACAACCTGGCAGATGTGATGGCGCGAGTTCGGAGAGCATGGGTCGAGCATTGTCAATCGTAGAAGGAGACTGCCGACGTTGTTGCCGTCAATGCGCAGAGCCTTGTCACGCTTAAGCAAGTTGCTGGTGTGCAAGCCTGTGATTCGGCTATTCATGATGCGATTATGCGGCTGACGAGTGAACCGAAACTGCCGGTGACTGGCAGGTTTGTGGCTGTTGCTACCCAGCTGAAAATGGATGAAGGCGTCCTCTTCAGAAGCACGACGCTTCCCATTGAGGGTACAGTCTGTGTACCAGTCATTCCAAGCACTCTTGTTCAAGACGTCATTCGAAACGCTCATGCCAGTACGGGCCATGGTAACTGGTAAGCAATGTACAGGCTGATTCGGTCTCGTGCATGCTTGCCAGGAATTGCAAGCGAGTGCAATGAGTTTGTTGCTGGATGCTCCAAATGCAGAGCAGCAGATTGTACCAAAGGTGACCGCGCTCCACCAACAAGGCCGAACATTCCAATCGGACCTTGGAATGAGGTCGTCATTGACACTCTAGAGCTTGGAGACGACAACAGCGCAAGTACCATTGTCCTTTGGTGTGTGTTGACGTATATACTATATGGGTGGAAGTTTGCCCTCTGTGTCAACACAATGCTGCCTCTGTTGCTTCTGCATTTGCATCAATGTGCTTGCGCTGGGGTGTGCCAGAAGTTGTCAGGCTTGACAATGGTACAGAGTTTAGCAATGTGATTGTGGAGTCACTGTTTCGCCTTCTTGGCGTTTGTGTGCGCACAGGTGCTGTTCGACATCCTGAGTTGCTAGGAGCGGTCGAATGAGTCAATCGCACATTGCTCGGGCTCATACGGAAAGTTTTGGATTCACCATCAAACTGGCGTGAAGACTTCGATGTCCTTTTGCACTATTACCGTAACTGTCCTCATAGCACAACTGGCATATCGCCAATGGAGGCCATGGTTGATTGGAAGCCTCGCCAGCTGGTGGTGGAAGCACAACAGTATCCATGCGGCATGGGTTGATGAGCTTTCTGAGCGCGTAGCCCGAGTCCACCACTTGATCGAGGGTGCGCCATCCCACAGGGATTTCATCCACAGCCAGAACGACCGCTGTCTCTATTCTTCTGGCCAATCTGTCTTGTTACGGCGGCCGGACGGGCATAAGAAGTCTTTGCCGCCGTATGAGAGTGGGTGGCTTGTCGAGGAAGTCATTTTGCCGTCGACGGTTGTCATCTCGAACTCTGTTCATGGTGGGCAGAAAACAGTCAACGTTGGGCTACTCAAGCCAGACCCGGTGGTCGGTGGTTTCCGTTCGGTGCATTTTTCTGACTCCGCCAATGGTGAAGTGGATGCTCAGTCAAGTGCCGGTATCGACGTAATCTTGGAGATGCCTGATTTTGCAGATGATGCCGAGTTAGCATACAGCTTGCGTGACAAATCTTCTCTTCGCGTACGTTCTCGTTATTTTTAGTTTTTGTTTGTTGTGTAAATTTCCTTTCACTCTGTGCATGTAACCATGGTGATGGGGTGTGATAAAATGTAATTGATTGATTTTTTGGTTACATGCATTTTTGGGTGCTAGCCATCTTAACTACGATAGTTACTTGATGCGCATGTCATGACTACGCCATTATTCTTGCCTTTTGGACAGGTGGTCAATCGTGTGGTCTCGCTCTCTCAAAACTTCTCCACTGAGCACTTCCTCCTTTTTCTTGCTCTCCCAAAACTTCTTTTCTTCACATGTAGTTTACTTTCCAGGAACTCGGGCTCTGTGTGAGTTGGGCGGGAGTGTAATTGGGGGTAATTACACAATACAGTACTGTGTAATGGTGATATGACACAAGACAGTTTTGTGTATGGATGTTATGACTCAATGCAGTACTGTGTAATGGTGCTATGACACAATACAGTACTGTTTAATGGTGATATGACACAATACAGTACTGCGGAATGGTGATATGACACAACACATACAGTACTGTGTAATGGTGCTATGACACAACCCAGTACTGTGTAATGGTTCTATGACACCTTACAGGACTGTGCAATGATGCCATGACTCAATACAGTACTGTGTAATTGTAATATGATACCATGCAATCCTTTGTAATGGTGCCATAGCACACAATACAGTACTGTGTAATGCCCGCACGAAAAAAACATAGCATTCAAAGCCTATTTTACTATTCAAACCCTATAATGAATAGTATTGAAACCCCAATCGAAGGTCTATTCAAGATATATTCATACTATTCAAAGTCTATTCCTCTCCTAAACCCTGGTTTGAATAGTATTCTCACACTAGTCAGATGTTCGATCCAAACTGTGTTCACGGCTGACATAGGGAATGAACAGTGTTCCAAACCTAGTCAGGACTTTCTTCAAGCTGTTTTCACTGCTGACATCGGGAATGAACGGGATTCAAACCGTAGTCAGATATTTATTCAAAACGGAATCACATCGTACATAGGGAATGAATAGTATTCAAGCTCTAGTCCGATGTTTGTTCAAACTGTAATCACATCGTACATAGGGGATGAGTAGTATTCAAGCTGTAGGCACACGGTTATTCAAATTGTATTCACATCATACAGAGGGAATGAGTAGTATTCGAAGCCTACTCAGAGTTTTAAACTGTATTCGCACTGTGCATGGGGAATGAACAGTATTCAAAGTGCAGTCGCACATTTATTCAAATTGTATTCACAGCGTACATAGGGAATGAGTAGTATTCGAAGCCTACTCAGAGTTTCATTTAAACTGCATTCACACTGTACATAGGGAATGAACAGTATTCAAAGTGCAGTCACACATTTATTCAAATTGTATTCACATCATACATAGGGAATGAGTAGTATTCGAAGCCTACTCAGAGTTTTATTCAAACTGTATTCACACTGT
>JAOWAR010004477.1:0-14062 GCA_028571005.1 Clathrina lutea
CGGGGAGTCGAGGTTGCGTCGTGGAGCAGTGGTCTAGCTCGTCCGACCGGAAATCGGGAGACACGGGTTCGAATCCTTGTCAACATGAAGCCTCACTTTTTTCCGTTCTCGTCCAGCAGCTCTATCTTTCCAGTTTATTTGACACACACACACACACACTTCTTCTTCTTCTTGTTGCTACCCAGGACCAGGTAGTTACATGCATTTGTCCCGCTGACCCAGACCGATGGAGCCCCGTTTTGTGAGTTTTCTTTGTTGTCTCTCGTATGACTATTCGGAATTCTGTTCTATGGCTGTAATAATCCCCCGCTGTATGCCAAGATATTTTACCCAATGATCTATAGAGAAAATGTTATTTAAAAATTATGTTCAACGCTGCTTGTTTCCTTCAGTCGAGAGAGAAAGCAGCTCCCTCCCCCCAAAAAGAAACTTGAAGCCTCAGTCCACATGCAAAAGTCCGACTGCTCTGGTCTGGTTAGCGCCACTTTTCATGGATAGAAACGCCCGATCCTTACGAAGGATATATATACATGTATATATCATATAGAGCTGGTGACTTTATTCCATTGTGCACATGTTTGCTTTGTTGGACAGAAGGTAAATTATGCAGGGTAAACAAGGCATCGCAAGGAGTAAACTGAAGGGCAGGAGATATAATGAATGGCATCGAGAAAAGCAGGCGAAAGACCAAACAATGATATTCCGGAGGTAGAACATGCGAAGGATAGATATGAGGGATATCGAGAGTGTGAAGTAGTTCGTGTTTTTGTGACGGAAGAGTTCGTCTTTGCTTTTTTTTTTTCTTATGGTTTTAAGAGTTTTGCTGTTTTTTCTTTTAGAAAAGAGCGGAATAATTGCATGGTTTTCTGTTTACTGGTAATTTAAATATTGACAACGCTTCTGTTTCAGAAACAACAAAAGATGTCTAAAGTTTTTGAGAGAGAGAGAGACTGTCTGAAGAAATTATCCATATCAGTCCGGTTTTTTCTTTTCGCTTTCCATTTTTCTTCTTTTTTTTTTTTGCTTTGTACATAGCCGAAAATGCAAGGTCCAATGTGGTTAGAATAGCAGCACATTCTCTTTCTTCGCAAAGGAGGATTTCCTGCAGTCAGAAACGTGGGCATTGGTCACTTCGTTGATCAAGGAGTTGCTTGCTCAGTTGTGACTGCTCCCGGAGTCATCGCTTTGCGGTGATCTGGCCAAAAGAGCAGATGAAAGGAAATTTTTAGAACACAAAGAAGTACTGTATCATATCTCTTTGCTTTTTCCCTTCCCGTGTGTGTGTGTGTGTGTGTGTGTGTGTGTGTGTGTTGACTCTCTCTCTCTCTCTCTCTCTCTCTCTCTCGCTCGCTCTGTTTATCTTTCTCCTTACCCTTCAGCCTTTCCTGGGCTGGTAGGTCGCGATCGGTCCACACCTCCTGCGAGACTCTCCATCGTGTCAATCATTTTGTTGACGAGCACATAGTTTTTGTATCCACGCACCTTTAATGAAAATTAAAAAAAAAGATGGCGAGAAAGAAGCAAATGAAACATACCTCAAGCATGACTTTTAAATTAGGTACTGTGTTGCATCGGTAGAGCTAGGGAAGTGCATTGTGTAGAACATCATCATGCTGTCGGGCGTGCCAAAATTTTCGCATAATATTGAACCAGTGGTACAGCTCTCCGCAGCCACTATTTCAATGCTGAATGCAATAGGTCGACAAGCATAAGCTAGGTGTAAATCTCTGTTAAGTTCCCGCCCGTTTTACTTGTTGGCCACTTACCGTTCGCTTGATGGTGAACACTTCCGTGTCGTCGTCTTGTCCTTCAGACTCGGCGTGAGTACGCTTCCGCCGCTCTCCTGAAACGAACAAGACAAGACCAGGTTGGAAGATCAAAGACGACAAAAAGATTGGCCTTTCTTGCAATCGTGATCAAGGCGCAACATTACATGGATAATTCAGGAGTGCCGCTCTCGTATAATAGGGAAAGCATCATACAAGTATTTGTAAGCTAGTATACCACGCATGCACGCACGCACGCACCCACAAGGCATACTAAAGTTAAACAGGGCACTGTGTGTACACACCACACCCACCTTCCTGGGCTTGCTCCTGCCTTTGGACGGCAGTTTTTCGATCGCGACCCGGGCAGGCACAGACCCTCAAGTAGAGGACATCTCGAGCAAGGATGTTTCCACTGGAAGCAAAAAATAAAGCAACAGTGTAAACTCATCCTTTTGACCTTGAGAGATAGCAGTGTTGCAAGAACTTATCTCCGTTGGCGTAGGAATGCAGCATTGGGTGTTGTGAGCACAAGCCACACAGTGGTGAGGCTGTTTTTGCGTTTCTGGTATGTGTGCCAACCTCAACTCAAACTTACTCAGCAAGGATGCACGTGATCATCTTGAGCGTCTTTTTCTTGAACGGCGTGCACGTCGACGAGTAACACATGAACTGAAACGATTCGGTGTGAATGCCTTGTTCTGTGATCAACACAAGCAAACCAAGAACAGCAGTGTTCCGGTCAGTCAATCTGCACGAGGTCATTGCTGCTGGCAGAGCTGATGGAATTAGAAAAAGAAGATCATCATTGTGACATAAGCTAAATGTAGCAACATTGCAACACTTTGTACAACACTTATAACGCTTTGCCTTCATGTGTCATGTTTAGCTCATCTCGTCGCTCTTTTCTGAATACAGTTGACTTGCACTATCATTGCAATAGGTACGCTTTTGGTTTAACTTTTTTTCTTCATCCACGGAAAGCCTTTATCCCTGTTAGCATAATCATACACAATCACCATCCCATCATATCAAATGCAACAATGTTGGCTTGTGATATTGCCAGAATAGTGGTGGCATAGCATCTGGCATGCTGCTACTCACTCTTTTCCCAGAAGGGAATCATTATGAATGGTCGTCCTTTCAGGTCAACTTGGTGTTTGGCCTGCGGATTATCCGCCATGGCAAAATGCTGTTCATGACCTGCACCCAAACAACAAAGACGATTGTGAATTAACAGGTTAAGGACAATGGTAGCTCTACCCCTTGTGGTTTGATTTCCTGCTGACGATGATATTGAACTGAAGTTTTAGCCACTATTTTTCTTTTCACCATAATTGAGCCGAATGCACAGATATCGGGATTTAGTTTTCAGGATTTACAAACTGTCTTGTGTTTTGACAAAACTTTTTTTTTGCAACATGCGAATGTGACATCACACCCAAAGGGAGTAGAACTACCTTAAATGATATTTTGACAGTACAGAGGAGTGTGTGTGTGTGTGTGTGTGTGCACACTGTGTGAAAAAAAAAGAGTGCGTGTAATGAATATCAAAAGAGATCAGTCAAACATGTGGTTACAATGTATGAGCACAAAGAACACAACGACTGCAGAGAGCAAATTTCTAATAATTTTCGGGTGTGTTCATTTCGCTGATCAACTTACGACCAAAGGCAGTGTGGGCGAGGATCTCGCGATGGTTCGCACATCTCACGACTGGTTCCAGGAAGTGCTCGGGCTCTTCGAAAGCAAAGGTCACGTGGAACATGGCGCTTGTTGGGAGATCTGAAAGAATAAGAGGACATAAACTCAAGGGTTGACCCAAGACTATTGAAAGTCCCCGCCAACTAAGTTGCTAAAATTCAAGGGATGTGCTGTGCCTTGAAATAGTTACCATAAATATTCTCATCACCTAGAACACTGTTCAAACTTCCACGACATTGTACAATGGCAATTCAAGTTTTTCATCTTAAAACACGTAGGAAACAGAAAGCATTTTGTTTCAACCGACCTTCTTCAATATGAACTCTCAGTGGGCATGACTTGGATGGCTTCACATAAAGCGTGCGGTTGCTGGAGTCATACTGGACACAAGCAGAACAAAGAAACGAAATACAAACAGTGAGGAAAGCATACCTAAAGCTTTTGCACAATTTTAAAAGAAAGGTTTCCCCCTTTTTTCATTTTTCTTGTAAGAAGATGGATGGTTCGTGGAAAAACAATACAGGCTTGTCAGAAAGCCATGTTATTGCCGCACCCGAAGAATGAGCACTTACGGTCCACGGAGCACTTCGGCTGATCTGCCTCCCACACTCCTGCACACGACGATAAAAAGAATGTTACTGTTAAGCTGCGGACTAGCACACACTGCCAGTTCTGCATGACGGATGTTTGTTGTGCCGAGCAAATTGGGTAACCTAAGCTATTGCTTTTTGTTGCTATTCTAACTTCACACATGACCTTGTCAAGTTTTCCACCGTCTCATGCGAGGAACCATATGAAAGAGTCAAACCAGACTGCTCTCTTCATGAAAGAATGAAAACACATTCTTTCCTTCTCTTCCGCACACTGGTGAATAAAAGTTACTTGGCCGAAGCAAAACTTGTTCGGGAAAACATTTGTAAACTAAAGCTGAAATGGCCATTTACATAGAAGCCTTATCAGCATGTGACAATGCTAGGGTGTGCCTGTCTGTCTGACTTACAAGCTCATCGTCCGGAGGCTCCAAATGAAAGCCAATCATTCCTGGGAAGGGGGTGCTGCAGAAGAAAAAAGATGACAGCGAAGGAAACTTTCAGCCGTAATTTCTTGCCAATTTCTTCAAGACCATGACCAGCTTGCCCCTGGCCTTACTTTGTGACGCATGCAGTTCTCTTGGCCTTACTCAACGGTGCACTGTAAGCACGGGTCTCGGACCACGCCTGTGGCTTACACCCAGCATGCAAACCGCTCGTATCGGATAGATTGAGTAGGGCATTTTGGTCTTCGCGCGTGCGGTATCCGTCGTTTCTAAACCAGGCCGTCAGGTCTAGGTCTTGTGCGAAGTTCATCTTCCTTGCTGCCTAGATTTTCTTTCTGCTCTCGGCCGTGGCGCGTTCGTGTTAGAAGGGGATAGGAAGAAGTTCTTTTCGTTTATATAATCGCAATGTGAATTAAGGCGAAGAGCTTAACCTTCATGACAATCCGGAGGGCACGAGCGGTCTGCTGTTGCGGAGCGTGGCGAGAGGAAGGCCCGGGGCTGTTGAAAGCCCAGCTGTGCATTCTTGGCATTCTTGCGGGCTAGACCCCGACGGCTGGCCAGGCCTTCCCATAGCCTTTTTGGGCCATCGTCTTGTTCATGTTTTTGCCGACAACATGCAAAGGATCCGAGCAGGCACGGAGTTCCAGTTGCGCAACTTCTCACTTGCTAGAGCAGGCTGTGTGTGCCGGGAAAGCTGCGCTGCTCGCGACTACTTGGAAAGTTGCGTCAGATCGCTAACGCGCCTCCGTGCCAAGTGCGACGGCTTCGCGGCCGCGAAGGATCCGCTCCCGGCGGTGAAAATCGTCAAATCGATACTTCATGAATGGGGACAGAGAGAGAGAGAGAGAGAGAGAGAGAGAGAGAGAGAGAGAGAGAGAGAGAGAGAGAGACGCCTAGCCTGGCCGCGCTTGCTTCTGTCTGAGTTGGGCTGTTTTCACCATCAACATCAGTTAACAAGCCAGAAGATGGAAGCTCGTGATAACGCCAAGATTCTGTGGACACAGCTGCGCCTCATTTTCCCAGCGTGCGCAGCTGAGCTCCGCGCTAAAATTCTTATCGCCATGACCATTATCAGGTGATGCGATGTACTGGGTCAATCCCACGGTAACTGGATAGTCTCGTCAACGGTGTGGAGGCCTCGAACGTGGCCAAGAACGGTGTTATTCCCAGATTCTTCTTGCATGTCAAAGAGCGGCAAGGGAAGTAACGGCTACTACAACTTTCCGAGGTGAAGTCCACCGAAGGAAAGATCAACCGTCCACGCGCAATCTACCTCCGATCGCCAAACCGTGACTACCGTTCGAACGGAGTAAGGAGTGTGACGGTGATGGGTTGATCGTTCTTCCAGTTTGGCGCTCTCCACCGTCGTAGATCTACGCTACAACTGGGCGACTTGCAGCGCGCAGCACCTGCACCGTAGCAGCAGACGCGGAGATTAAATAAATAGGATTCTTTTCACGTTTTGTCCGAGCGCAAGCTCAGCGCCTGCGACGAAGCAGCGAGACCGCCGAAGGCCCAGGAAGCTGAAAAAGGCTTCACCCTTCGAGAAGATCAAGAAGAAGCTCCATTTCTAAATTCTGTTCGACTTACCACAAATTCGTTGAAAGCCCCCTTCGACCCCTCCCTTGGACAGTTCGTCGGTTCATTCTTCATCAACTCAAAAGTCCTCAGTTGCGCTCTTGATACCGCCAAATGTTTAAGCTCGCGAACAAGAGCCCGGTTTCAGGGAGAAATACTACGGGCAGAAGTTTAAAATCCCATCCCTTCAAACCACCCTGCGCATTGTCTGCAGTTTCGGCGCCAAGACCTCTGTCGGGAAGACCAAGCGAACTTTTTCTGAAGACAAAACAAAAACGATGGCACACCACACCAGACGTTCGCAGCAAGAGTGCGTGCTCACGATCCCAGCTCCTCGAGATGTTGGCCGAATGTTACTTAGGCAAGCGCTCGAAGGAAGCCAGATGCTGTTGATTATCCCTATGGCTGTTGAGCACACCACCACAACATGCATGTTTACCTGAGTATGGACAGGGAACTGTACTGACTGTGATCCTGCGTTCTCCTTTCCCTCCGCTGTAAATTGAAGAAGAGCGGGCGTGTTTTGTTTTTTTCAGGTTTAGGAGGGTCAAAGCCAGTGATTTCGTCGTCATAACCAATGATAATTTGCTTTTTTTTTTTTTGTTTTCTTTTACAATGGCAATCCTCCCGGAAGCGTTTCCTGGACTTTCTCGAAACCTCCAGAAGAAAACATTGGTTTGGCGTTGTACGATTATACCCTGGCGTTAATGGTTCGTGCGTCATCTATATTTTTTCGATCTTCAAAAACAGCAAACCTTGTCTTTACCGTCCTTTGGTCTGCTGTTAACCGTCTGCAATGATTCTACCATTAAGACGTTTTCAAGACAGAATTGCGCTGGGGAAGCGGTGCCTTGCCATGAGGTTTTTGGAGGCTATGGCCTTAGCCTCAAGGTGAAATTTTACTTCCTCTAGAAACAAGCGCTGGACAAACAAATTTGGTATCGAACTCAAATTCATACAAACCGGATCAAAAACATCAGGAAATTCCCACATTACCAGCACCAACCAAGCATTATCAAGAGAAAGGAAGCTGACAAGAAGGGGTCAAGGAAAGAAGAAAGGTTTGGTCGACTTACATATCAGGAAAGGACCTGTTGCTCAGCGTGTGTCCTGTTCTGGGTCCGTCTTCGCGCTGCCTCCGATTGTCCGGCGATTCTCGACCTTCGCCGGAGTTGGACGAGAAGCGAAGCCAGTTGCGAGGAAATATCGTCGGACCAGATGTTCCTTGACGACGGGTGGAGTCCTTCTTCTGCTCAACGGGCACCGCCATGGGTGGAGGAGACGGCGGAGATAGGTGGAGAGTGGCTGGACGAATGGGACGGACTCGTTTGGCGTCAGGAGAGCCGGTCGCGTTGGCTTGGTCCGCCACGCAGTTGGCGACGTTGCGCTCTCCAAAGCCAGACGCCACGAAGTCATTGGACGTCGGAAGGGCGTCTCCAGACTCATCACCGAGGCCAGGATTGGTGCTGCCGTCCAGAGAGGTAACATGGCGCTGTAACTGTACCAGCGGGAGGAGGTTCAGCCGCAGCATCTGAGGATCGAAGTGAGGACCGCCTAGCGGGTTCTCCGTCATCATTTCGTGAGGCTCCGGAGGACGGATCTGCGGGCAGTCGGTTGAAAAGAAACGAGAAACATCTTCGCTTGAGAGGACGAAGTCACCCATCTCCCCTGAAAGCTGCGGGACTAACGACATGTTTCTGCCACTCAGAAGACGGGGGTGTCAATCTTCAATGAAGAAAAACGGAGAAAAGAGGATATGGGTGGGCAGAGCGGGGGAAACGAAATGAACTTAGGGAAAATGAACATTATTGGTGTGCGAGTTCGGATTTTGTTCGGGCTGCAGTCAAAAGTCACAGAAAATGGGTTCCCATCCTGGTGACGCACCTGTTCCGCGTCAGCGAGTCCGTTATCCAAATCCAAGCAGGCGTCTGCGGGTTAGGTTCAGACAAACAGAAGAGGGAAGAGTCAATGAACGGCGCTTGTTAGTGACGTCCAAATTAGCACACAGTTTACCGGTAGGGAACCTTGCCAAACAGCATGCAATGGTCAGGCTTAGCGAAGCAGATCAATATCTGTATGATGGCCCTCCACCACTAATGTCCCCAAGATCCAGTCGCTGACGAATTAGTGGAGCGGCTGAGATCAGCTGTGCGAGAATGTCAACTGCGAGCAAGCACGGCGAGACCGCGAACTTCACCATCAACGTGTAGCGAGCGCCAGCAACGCGGCGCTGTCACAAGGCCTATCATCAACTGTTCCGCAGCTTCGGGGCGATCGGAAACATGAAACACCGGGAAGTCCGCACAATTTGCGACACGCAGAGACATGCTAGGTCGGTGATGCAATCGACCCAAATGGAGCACATTGCATCACCAGTCGCCGGCAGGGCTTTAAATATGTACTTCGTAAAGCATGTTCAATATTGTGTTAGCGGCTTCGTCGCCTATTCTCTGAAAAACATTAACACCCACAGCCTTACCGAGCTCTTGCTAGCAAGCGGGCGGGCCTTACCTCCGGAGGTCTTCATCTGCTGAGCACCGATGAGTATTGAGCGAGGGTCGTTGTCTAAAGCCACAGGGTCGGCCGCAACGTGAAATGAAACGCCAGCCAGAGAAGGACGCCGCGCGGGTCTCAGAAGTCGTTTTCTTTTCAGTCGGATGGTTGACGTTGCGATAGGCTAAAAAGTTCTTATTGTTTTCCCCTAGTCTTGCGAGTCTCGGGTTCTCCTGCTTCGAACGTCGACCGTTGGGAAAGTCGTATGCCTGTCGTGGAGGCAAATGGCCCGGGCAGGGACATGGCGCTTATGCTTATTGCTGATTGTCGGCGCTTTCTCAAGCTTGTTGCAGGTCGCGACGCGGACCGCGGTCGACGTCAGCCCACTTGGTAGTGTGCACGTGGGCACGCCCCGCGCGACCGGGTTTTAGGGGGATCCCCCTATTCCCTGGCAGCCGGCCAGCGCAGCGCGAAGGCACGGCCTCGAAACAGTGCTCGCGCATTCGCGCTCCCGATATCGCGATCGCCACCTGCGCGCGGCTCCGATCAGCGGGGCCATGGCGACCGGCGGCCATGCCGGGCTTGCATGGCGGCCATGGCCGCCGAAGCTACGAATCCACCTCGCTGCACGCAGGCGGGGAGACGTTTGTGTGGTTTACAATCTTCTTTCTACCAACGCATGCGTTTTTGGCAGGTTTTCTCGCCTTTTTTGGAAGACCGCATTTTAAGAAGTGCGGAAAGTTCTGGCTTTTTCGTCTTATTCTAGGTGACTGAGTCACGGTGTGCGGTCGCGAATACGTCACCCGTACCCGCTGTGCACCACTGTCAACCGGCGGGTTTGGTGCGGCATAGTAGAGGACACTGTGTTCCATACTGCGCAACCCATTCTAGATCTCTCAACTAAGCTCAGTATGGTGCGTTGGCAAAAACTAGCAAACCTACCAATATACAAGTACATTTGAGCATTCAATGCAGGGGATTCGAAAATTGGAAATTTTTTCGAAACGTTGTGTTCACAAAACCTGAGCTGGAGTTAACTAGAGGAATTTGGAATTAAACTATAACAATATAAAGCTGAGCCAGCACGAAGGCGCGTTTGTAGCTAGGCCCGGCTTGGCCCGGCTATTTTTTGCCAATTACCGCTGGTGTGACGTCGGTCGACGTCGTTTCCGCGTTTCAGCGCGCCCCGTCGGCTCGTGACCGGCGCAAGCCGCTGACCCTGGTGCACGAGAAGTTGGGAAAGTTCTCCTGTATAATCAGCGGTCCGCTGTGTGTACGCAAAACGTCACTTCTCGGAGACATCGTACGATCGTCCAGGAGTCTGTGCGGTTTGGCGGAGTGTGCGAGTTGTTTTGCGCTCTCGCATCGTCGGGCAGTTACGGCGAAACTTGCCAGTTTTCTCTCCAAGTTCGCTGGAGAGCCCTTCGGCCTTTGGCACGCGCAGCGCCGAAGACGAACATCCCGGCGGCGTGCTAGCTATCATGGTTCATGATCGGCGACGGGTGCCGGCGCCGACTTTCCGCGTGCAGTGGCATGGTCTGGCGCCAAGACAAAACCTCAACGGCCCTGTTCGGAACTGTCCCGTGCATATGTTGCATTGTCTGATGTTGCGCAAAAATCCTGTACGTGCGGATGGTTAGCCGGTTATTGCAGCTGCTCCTGTTGAACGTTACTCCTTTGCCCACCAGTGCAGTGACGGCTCTTTTCATTTGCCTACGCGTCCGTCGCCGCGGAAAGCACTGGGACAATGTTTGCGGTGACGCCTGTACCGACGATCAGCTGATGGCTCGCACTAACTGGCTGTCCTTGATCGAAAAATAGGAGAAACGTTCAAGGCGTTGGGCCAGTAGGGGGGAAACACGGTGGGGGGGAATCCGTCAATGTCTTACAGCGCTCACACTGCTCCTTGTTGTTTGGAGTTTTCCTCTTGGCTTATATTCCGTTTCAGTACGATTGATTTAAATAACACGCCACACAAACTAGACTTGTCTTCTGCCATATTCCATTTCTGTTTCAGACAAGGCATCACTTCTGTTCTCCACCAACGCTGTTTTGTTTGGAGCGACGTTTCCACCTCCATCTTGAAGCCTTCTTATAACAGCGTTGCTGGCTAGGAAAGAGTGGTGCTTTTCCATGAATATACCGTACCAGTGTGGAGTCATCATCTTTAGTCTAGCACACCATAAGTTTGAGGTACCTCTGGCTTGCTGGCCCACATGCTGTCCAAAAAGACGTGGATATTTTTTTTAGTCACTTGAAAATAGAAAGGAATGAAAACAATTTAGAAAAAAAAAAAAAAAAGGAAGCCAGGAATTTAGTAATTTATGCTGGCAGCGTCGAGCTGACAAAACAGCTGGAGAGCTCCTTCGACTAAATTCCCAGGCTCACCGCGGCGCCTGGACTTATTGGCGAATGGCAGTTTTGCTTGTTTTCTGCGCCAGGTGCAGCGCTCCCTGCTACTGCTCAGCTTCATGATCAATTGTGGCTTTGTCGAAGTCGGGCAATTACGCGAATTTGAGTTCGTCAACTTTGGCGGCGAGTAAATGAGTGCCAATTGCTCAAAGAAAGCTATCTCCCCGAGCACCCGTTTCCCACTGAATTCAGTATGGCTTGTCAATTACTCACAATGCGTTCTTTACGATTACACCGCCAAGAAAAAGAGAGCGCTCTCTTTTCGGACAACGCAAATGCGTGTAACCTGTCCTTGAACGATTGTCAAAATCAGCGGATGTGTGTCGTGGCTGAAGATAGCCAGGACTTCGACTTCCTGACATCGGCACAATTGCAAGCACTAGGTATCTTACTGGGAGTCCGCGCCGGCCGCAGCTGCCATCACAGGCGAAACAAATGGTCGTGGCCGAGTGCTCATGATCTCCTTCCTGTGAGGAGGAAGTGCCTTGTGCTCATCACGATTCAAAAGGTTATTTTCTCTTTCCAAGCACAAACACACCGCTCCCTCATCTGCTCCGCTCTGCGGAACCCACCCTTTTTTTTTTTTGTCAGAACTGGCCAGCCGACAACGGTACGATTCTAAACCAATTTACACGCCTCTGACTGTGGAGGTTGGCTTCGCACTCAAGGCTGACCCATAGAAGTGTGCCAACGTGAATTCACACATCCGCTGCGTGGTCAAATTGGATCATTTGCAAATTGGAAGAGACTAACATTAACATCATGAGGTTGTCCTCTACGTGTTCTCCACCGTGTTTACAGCCTGCGTGTAGATCATAATTTGTAAGGGGACCAGTTCACCTTGGACACTGAGACTTCCAAGGACAGTTCCCAGTCGCAGGGCATCGTCACCCGCGCGGGAAGCTCAGCGACTTCTTATCACCTCCGACGTCGACGGTCATACTCGTGCACTCCGTTCTTTCGTCTTTTTTTTTCTTTTCGTACAATGAGAAATACAGAACTTAGTTACGTGCGTGTTGTGTCCAAATAAATTAACTACACTCAGTGTGTGGACGCTTGATTGGGAAGGGAAAGAGATTGAGATGCAGCTTCAACGATTGCTAACTTGCCAGCAGCTATACTTGGGCACACTACTGTTAGGTGAACAACAACAAAGAAACTGCGGGATACCTCCAAAAGAGCCAGCGGTATCTTTTGTTTAATCAGTAAACGATTGGCGAATGGCAATCGTCTACTAAACTGACGTGTGACTACCCTGCAACTTAGCCAAACCCACCACGAACACGATTCGACGACAAAATGAACAAAACGACAGCGGGTCCCCTTACACAAGCGAAGCGAACATCATTCAAATACCACTTGCTAAGGTCGAAATCGAATCTTCAGGAGGATCGTGAGCTAAAGCTTCTAGACCTACTCGAACTCTCCCGTCTCCAGAAACAAGCGCTCCGTCGCCGTCAATGCCGGGCTCGACACCAAAATAACCACCGATCGCACACGGCGCAGCACATCCTTTTCCTGTTTTGTGTTGTAAACATAAGGCCGCCTGAGAGTTCAAGGGAACTGTTGGTTGAGAACAAGCAGAAAACAGCTCCGTAGTAGTAGTCTACGCCTGAGCCGGTCGGCACAAGTCCGGACTCGCAAGCAACTGTGTTATCGGTATAGACCTGCCCGTACAAATATGCCGCTCACGCGGGCACTGATTTTTTCGGCCGACCCGGGTCTGCCCCAACCGCGTGCTGCGCTGAGCAACATGCGCTGAGCCGAGATTGTGCAGCTGGCTGGGATCGACCCTCAGGCCTCAACCCAACATGTTCCAACATGCACGCTCGCCGTCTGACACGCGCACACAAACACACAAAAAAAAGCTGCCCGCTCACCCTTCGATTCTCACCTGGAGACCAGACTTGTCTACTGTGTTTGACAACTTGAGTCTCAGAGACCGGGAAGAATATAAAGCTCAGGTCAAGGGAAAGGCGAACGGTGATCGCTTCCAAGGGACAAAGCAAAGAAATCGTTCGCGACCCAGGATCCATGCTACCTTGTCCAGGCCGGCTTCCCCAGGCTACGCTAGCCTACGCATAAAGAAATCCGCTTCCCAATCTTCAAGGCCAGCACTTGAATACCACATTTTGTGTTCCCCGGACAGGGTGTGCTGCGCTGGCAGCCGAATGGCACCTCATGGCCTCGCTCTTACTGCATAGCCATGAGATAACATGACGTTTTGCGATCGCCTGGGCCACAAGTCTACCGATCAGTTTTAGAATGCTCAGCTAGCTTCGAAGAACAGAATGATATGCAGCTATCCTGTTGAGTGCGGCAGGAGATTTGATGGCGAAGACGTCAGTTAGCGGCAACTCAAGAAGCCATCGCTGTCTCCGCCTAGCCTGTGCGAATCGCCAAAGTGTTGTGCATGTCCCCAAGTCAGGGAGCGAAAAAAGATCCTCATTACGAAGGCACGTTTAAGGGTTCTTGACCAGTTCGGCTAGACCAGGCTGGTACTAGGCACATCGGCTCCAAAGAGTCGCAGGATTTCAGGCCGTTCTGCCCACCGCCCAATGCGCAGGAAACCAGGCGCGTGGTCATTCTATGCTTCAAGCCGGACGGCGATCCTTCCGTTTGGGTGAAGATAAAGGTCGTTTTCAACCGAATCATAACGAACAGCACTATCCTAATAGCAGCATCGTGCATCGGAGAAGATGGACGTTTTGAATCTATAACAGGCTCGGGCACGTTGGAGTTCATGCCGCTGCTTAGTCCCCACAAACTGATCACACAAAATGCTGTCTGACTTACCGAAGAACAAGAAGGGATTCACCATCTTCACCGAGGCCCGTTTCCCTGCCATGGCGGTCTGACAGTTTCCGACAGCGGTAGGTTGTGAGCTTCGCGGCAGTACGTTGGGCTGCTGCTCAATTTCTGGAATCCTGCGAGCCGGCACAAGAACAGGAGGAGGAAGATAATTAAAAAAAAAAAAAAAAAAAAAAAAAAAAAAAAAAAAAAAACCTCGGGGCTGGGTGCAGATGGTTTTGCTTTTTTTACCCAAGGCATTTCGCTTTTTTGCTTTTGTTTC
>JAOWAR010004588.1:0-14061 GCA_028571005.1 Clathrina lutea
GCGTCGCACTGAGAGGTGCACACATGATTTCGCGGCCGCGCAGAGCCTATGCGCATGCTCGAGTACCCGGATCGAAATGTTCGCCGTGGCGGGCAGATCAACTCGATATGTGGTAAAAAAGTACATTAATCACACCAGAAACAGAAATTTTAAAATTGTGAACTTAACTGCATGTGATTCTATATCATAAACGTGTCACACACATTTTTGAGAATCTTCATGGCAACTTTAATATAGGCGTGTAAAATTTTTTGAGAATGGGGAACCTATCGTGCTTCCTGTGCCGGAAATTCTATGCTAATAGTAATGCTTTCACTGAATGCTATGGTGCTTGTTGCAAATATGGTAGATGTATGTGTAACTCTGTTGCAACACACATAGAAACCCTTGGGTTGGTTTTCCGACCACAGCATCAAGATGGTTCTTGGATGGCTGGCCGGCGATGTATTCAAGACTGTCTACTTCGTCATTCAGCAGGCACCCTTCCAGTTCCTGGTGTGTGGAAGCCTGCAAATAGCACTTGATATTGCCATCCTGGGCCAGGTCTATATCTATGGAGGAAATCGCCTGAAGAGAGAGGCCTAAATCTTTGAACTTTAGGTGTAGACTTTCAGTGTTTTCCTCATCATCGGTTTGTTTCCAGCAAGTCAGTGATTCTGGTCTTCTTGTAACTGCAGCCTCAAACTTTATACAATGGGATTCTTGTGAGCGTGACTGTCTCCGCCCCTTTCATAAGTCAGTCATAATCTTTTTTTTTTTTTTTCATTTTTTTCATTTAAAGATAATCCTCTCCAAGACTTGCAGCTGCTTTGTCCCCCTCTTATCTTCCTCTCTTCTTCTCTCTCGGAAAATGTGCACGAGTTTCTCTTCGTGTTCTGTCAGCATTTTCTTCTTTCTAGTAGTTTGGTATAGTTATGCTCTTCGTATCACATGTCCCAGTTATCGTTCAGTATAGTGAATTTGGACCCATGCACAAAGGCTGAGCTCAGACTATGCTCATGAGTATCCACGTGTGAGTACCAGCTGATCCATCATACTGAGTGATTGTGCCAAGGAAGTCTTCATCTCCCCTCACATGGCATCCTGACTTCTGCAGTTTTCAAGAGTGGTAGACTCTGTTGGCTGTCTGATTGCTTCTACTCAGAGAACTAGCCCAAGTAGAGCACTGTTTGTGTACAAAATCTTATTAAGTAACAGATCCTGTAAGTGTATGTGTATGACCGTACTCTGCTCACCATGTGTACGTTGGCCTGGCATCATGAAGGATTCAAGAGCTGGCCATAGACAGATACATTCCCTGAAGCCAGCCCTGACAGAATTAGGAAGAGAACTTCGGACCTTGCATTCCCGGCACATGTTTTGATAATAATGGTACTTTTAGCTAGCCTAAAAGCATAGATACTTCAGTTTGCTATCGTGGCCCACGTGTATACCATAGGCATGACTCCATCAGGTGTATACCATAGGCATGACTCCATCACTGTTCATCTTGACTTGTACATTATTACCCACTCTGGCAAAAAGGCTGGCTTTCCTGCTGTCCGACATGCTGGAAAGAAATTCTTCTAGTCAAATCTTGTCGTACACACGCATGAACACGCAGTGGTAAAAAAATCAAAAAAAAAAAAAAGAAAAGAAATCATACGAGAACTTGCCGATTCCAAGTCAGAGTGGCGGCAAATGATGACACAGCTTGACACATCAATGCGTCAAGCTGTGTCATCCCTTGTCATCACAGATTTGCAACCTTTGCCACGTGCATGCGCTTACCCACACTGGCTTCCGTATCCATTGTGAAAAAGGGGTTTAGGGAAGCAACCTGTCCCGAGCTCTTCCTGGAGCTGGTTGATGGATGGCCTAAGCTTTGTTATGGCAAGGGCTTCATCGATGTGTACGTGTAGAGTGTCCTTGGCGTGAGTGACAATGCTGTGTGGGTGGTCCTTCTGGTAACGGTTTGCCGATTGCGAAATTCCGATCTTTCTTCTGAGCTGTGGCTATTTGCTCGCTTATGCAATGAATGTGTTATCATGCCGATGTAGTGGCTCTGCAAAGTGAGCAGGTTGCACAGTACACTGTGCCTAATGCATTTCAGTGACTGATAGGAGATCTTCAGTGATGTGGAGCACCTCTTGCTTCGACAAGCCGTCAGGGCTGTTTCTCTTGGTCGAGCCAAGTGGCCCTAATTGAGGTGCGGTGATTGTTTACCAGCCGAGATATGTCGCGCTTGAGAAGGCGCCTTCCAATAGATCCATTCATGTTATCACTGACGAAAGGGATCTTGAACATGAAACTGGGTCTTTTTCTGGTTCACGTTGGCCTTGTGGTTACATTTGCTTGATTGAAGGCACCAGGCTTCAGGGTAACCGTTGGATCGTAGTTTCTGGTGAAGTTAGCGAGTGGTTCTCTTGTATGCTCAGCAGTGGAAGAGAACATTACTTGTTTGATTTCATTTTTTGGACCCCTTTTCCTGGCAGCGAGGTGGTGGGAATCGAAGTAGCAATTGAAAGTTAAACCCCTCTTTGCTGGTTTTGTGTAGGGCTTCCGTTCAACCTTACCATCATCATCAATTCTTCTGTTCAACCTTTGTCGAGAATCAGTAGAAAACCTACTTCGTCAGGGAGCTCCATCTTGAACTGGACCGTAGGCTGTGGTTGGTTTAGAAAGGTCGGAGTCTGTGATCTTCTGTGCAGTTGTTGGACGACTGTACCTATATCATCTGCATACGTCACGTAAATGCATGGGTGGAGCACAGGATAGATGTGTGTGAACTCCAGCTTAACCATCACAAGGATAGCAAAGGTTGCGCTCAAACGGTTTCCCAAGACTGAAGCACGGATCTGCTTGAAGACACCCTAATCCTCATCATGTTGTCGTGAAGTGGCAGATCTAATAGTTCCAGTCCGACCGGTCTTGTTCCCGGCCACAGGTGGTTAAGGCTGCTGTTTCTTGATGTAGTCCAGAGTGGTTTTGATTGCTTCGAGGGTGTCGATGTTGGTGCAAAGAGATACTACGAATGATTTCAAGTATAGGTATCTTTTCCTTCCGACTCGTTCGGATCTATGCTGTTGATTGGTTGGATCAGGTAAGAGGTGTTTGTCAAATGGGGAGAGACTTTTATCAAGAGGGGCTTTGAAAATGCCGTAGCCAGCCAAATCTGTCAATATTCCGTCACGACTTGACAAAATGGGCCAGATCGTGAGGGTATTCTGCGTTTCAGGAAGTACATAAAAACGTTACGCCCTGGCCATTGTTTGGTATGTGGAGATTGCCACCAAAGAGGCCAGGAAACCGCGCTTGTTGAGCCTTCAACTTGGTGTTTTGTTAACCTTCATTTGGATGGATTTTGTCAACCTTCATTTGGATGGATTTTGTCAACCTGAGTCTTTCATTTGTGGAGGTGTCAGCAAGGTGCTTAAGACAGAGTTGTTTCAAAGTTGACTGTCCGTTACGACAATTTCTCCACTTTTGTCATGTCTTTTTATGATGGTGTTTGTCTGAAATCGCAGTGCCACAACAGCTTCCTTGCGCAGTGACGTGTTTGGCATTTTGATCCCCATTGGTGAGTCAGTGGTTCAATTGCAAGACGCTCAAGCCTCTGACTGGATGTTCTTAACCAAGTGATTTCTCAGTGATGGTGTCAGCTTCAAGTGGCCGAGGGTCAGTTCACCTGTTCTAGAAAGGGCAAATTCGTTGTAGATGTTTTGGGTCCGTTGTAGCTGCGGATCTACTAGTTTTAGTTGCAGCTTGCCAACATTCGCCTTACTGAGGCAAGCCGGGTGGCGACCTCCACTTCTTAGCGGTTGTGCTGCGGCAAGTCTTCTTCACCGAGCCTCAGCCCTGATTAGGTAACTGAGAACAAATTTTGGTCCTTTAGAAGATGCCAAGCGCGATGTCTGGGACAAGTCGTCATTGCCGATGATGCTCAGTCAGAGGGTGCCAGCAGGACCAGGTTACCAGCAACCCAGTCTGGTTTGAATGTTGATGTTCTTGGGTCAGCCTGGTTTTCTGATGTGTGACCATTTGCGCTGGCAGCATGAGCCTGTGGTTCTGGCAGCAGCTATATGGGTTGATCTTACGAAGCCTTCAAGTGTTTGATGGATTGAGTCTGCGTTTGGTTTCCCCTACCAGGCCATACTGTCTCTTATCAGGACAGTCTGCACGCAAAGACACGTCCATCATCCGCATTCAGTTCCAATGTCTAACATAGTTTATCAGCTCCAGCCACTATTATCCTACCGTTCCTGACCGCCACTAATCGGACGCTGTTGACAGCGAAACGCCGGTCTGGCACAATAGAATCTTCCTGGTCTACCCAAGCGTCTGCTGTTATTGTTGGGATTGCCTTCGCACTTTTCATTAACATTAATTAAAGCCAATATGGCAATAATTAATATTCCAAATTCGGTGCCGAGAATTGTTGCCATGGTTTTGTTTCCTTGCGACTGCGTGCATGAACGTATATATATACGTACATACGTTAAGTCATTAAGAGACGCGATATCGCGCGAGATGCATAAGATATGGCCATCACGTTTGAAGCAGGCCGAGGCAAGTAGATCTACCATGATCTACCTTCGATTCCGGCCGGCCGCGGAACGCTACATGCAGATAGCCGGCTTCGCCGCCGAAGGCTCAAACATGGCGGACGAACACTCGGCCAGGATTTTTGTGGACGGGCAGCGTCTTGCAGAGGGAGTCGCTCTACAAGCTTTCCTTTCCACTGCGAAAGCACTGAACGAGGCGGGGAAACGGTATGCAAAGGGCGTTTGGGAGGATTGGGTGAATCGTGCGATATTTGTTGTGACAGCCTCAGAAAGGAGGCGACGCCAGTTATCCGCCGCCGACGGTCGATTGAACCCAGTCAGAGAGGTGAGTAACGCAAGCAAAGAATTATGGGATGTCCATGATATCCTGTCTTTGCTCCAACTTGCCTCAGCCGATCGTGTGCGCTCACGAAAGGCCTATGACAAAGGCGCGGCATCCAAGGATCTCGTCTTCTGCATCAATATCGGTGAAGCTTTGATGCTGAGAACATGGATTAGCCACATGCAGTCACCACCGCCTGCCGACGTGCTGGCCGCGATGGAGGCGTACGCCGGTGTGTTGGAATACCTCGGCTGTACAGGGAAGAGCAGCGAATTGAGAGTGAGAATGCACGCGGTCGGATCGCTTTTCGTTGACGGAGGGGTAGGAGAATTTCCGCCAGAGGCCGTTCGGGCTGCGGCGGTTTTGACGGCCTACCACCACGCCGAAGAAGCGCTTCGGCGCTATTGCGAGCACGCACACCCTGCGATGCGCGCAGCTTTCGTCGCCAGGAGAGGAGCGAGCAAAGAAGAAACAACGCGTGATGGAGGTGGACGACTTGCTGGCTTCCGGCATTGCACAGCTTCGCAGCTCTCGCCCGCCGATGAGTGTCGGAGATTCGACAAGAAGTACCGGGGCCCGTTGAGATCGTTCCGAAATCGCCTCTTTCACATGGAGGGCAAACTTTTGGGAACAAGTGAGGTGATTAGCTCTTTTTGGAGCAGGTTCGGAAAACTGCTTGAGGATGTCATTGGACTGAACAAGTTTGACCCACTACCTGACAAGAGGAGGATAATCAACGACTTGCTTGTGAAGACAGAGGATGGGAGGGAACGGAAGCTGCAAAGTGTAGAGTGTGCTGTTAAACGTTCTGGGAACACTGGACACCATGATGACTGTGGAGATGACTCACTGCCCAGTGTGCCCTTCTCAGCAGCCACAGAAAGCTACTGGATTAGCCGACCGCAGGTTGAGCTTGTGGGGAGAGAGAAGGAGTTGGGGCAAATCATAAGCCACATGACCAGGCCAGGATCCCGTCACGTTTTCATCTGGGGAGATTCTGGCATAGGCAAGTCCACACTCGCAGCAGAGGCTGCCTTTGAGTTGCGCAAGGTGCTTCCAAACCAGCACTTCATTCGCTGCACTACACCAGAGACGCTGAGCAACAGCCTGCATCTCTTTGCTACTATAACTGGCTACAAGCTCAATGATACTGGCATGTCAAGCAGTGAGCGTGACACAGACGTGATACGGTGGCTGGTATGGTATCTTCGCAAGGCAGTGGCCCGCGTGTTGTTGGTGATCGATGATCTGCGCCGACCTGATGACTTGAAGATCCTTCCAATAGACAGCCATTCGGTAATTGTCACAAGCCTGTGCAAGGGCCACAAGGCAGCCAGCTTGGCACTCACCTTGCAGCTTGGTCCTCTCCGCACCGATGACTCACTGAAAGTGGTTGTCAATGCTCGCATGGGAGGCAAGAGGACTGCAAAACGAGTCGAAGCCTGGCCTGAGATTGAAGATGCGGAACGCTGGATGGCCCTTTTGCAACCTCAACACAAATTTCAAAGGCCGGCTGGTGACATTTTTAAGCAGTTGAAGAAGTTGTTGGAAGGTGTGCTGTTCAACCTTCCGCTGGCTGCAGACATGGCCGGCCGTATGCTGTCAAGGCAGCTCTCCGTCGAACAACTCCTGGAACACTTCACCTCAACAGCAGGAGGCTTTCAACCAAGCTCAGAACAAAATATTAAGGAACAAGTGTCCAACCCAGCAAACACCTTAGCGGTCTTCGGCATGGTGCACGTGGCGCTCGACGTGATCCGTGAGTCGCCGGAGGCATGTGACCTGGTGTACATCACAGCAACAATGGCTTGCCCGACCGTCCCTTTGCCACTTCTGTGTGACAGCATGGATACTTGCTCAGAAAGAACTCTTCTCCTGATGCTGGAAAACCATGGCCTGTTGCGTGTGAACTTAGAAGAGACAGCAGCTTTCATGCACCCGCTCATCCAGGTCGTTCTACTTTATCGCTTGATGTCCCCAACAACCAAAGAGGACACCCTCATGCTGGAGAGGATCGCAAGACAAGTCTACACAATGCTTTGCCAAGGCTTAGATCAAGAAGTCATGGCACACGGGCCTCAGCAAGCAATGCGGTATCATCAGGAAGTGGCTCTTTGTGCTCAACAAGCCATCACAACACAGTGGATGTCTCACATCAATGCCACTGACCAGTTGACCCAGAAGGAGTTCTGCAAAATCCTCCTCCTCCATTTCAAGCTCCTGAAAAAATTAGGACTTCACCACATCAAGCACTCCGATAACAGCATAGCTGACCCAAAGCGTGCAGCAATGTACCTCGAGAAGGCCCTACAAATTGGAGAGCAACTGTATGATCAAGAGAGTGCAAAACTGGCTTCAGTTATTGAAAGACTTGGCAGAGCAGTTACGACTCTAGGGAAGTGCGAACTGGCTAGACATACCCTGGAACAAGCATTGGAGGTAAATGAAAATCACTATGGCCAAGATGACGTCCAAGCCGCTACAACTCTGGGAAATCTAGGACTTGTGCTGCATAACCAGGGAGATTATCCTCAGGCGAGAGTGCTGTACGACCGTGTACTCCAACTTCTAGAGAATCACTACAGCCAACATCACATCCAAGTTGCTACAACTATTGGAAACCTAGCGGGTGCGTTAGATCTCCAGGGAGATTATCATCAAGCAAGAGCACTTTACGAACGCGCCCTTCAGATCCTAGAGAACCACTACGGCCAAGATCATGTCCAAGTCGCTACAACTCTTGGAAACTTAGCGGGTGTGCTGTCTGATCAGGGGGATTATCATCAAGCGAGAGCGCTGTACAAACGTGCACTCCAGATCAACGAGAATCACCACGGCAAAGATCACATCAAAGTCGCTACAACTCTGGGAAACCTAGCAGGTGTGCTGTATGACCAGGGAGATTATCCTCAAACAACAGCGCTGTATGAACGCACACTCCAGATCCAAGAGACCCACTACGGCCAAGATCACATCCAAGTCGCTCCAACTCTAGGAAACCTAGCGGGTGTGCTGTATGACCAGGGAGATTATCCTCAAGCGACAGCACTGTACGCACGCACACTCCAGATCCTAGAGAACCACTATGGCCAAGATCACCTCCAGGTCGCTACAACTCTTGGAAACCTCGCGAGTGTACTGTTTAACCAGGGAGATTATCATGAAGCGACAGTGCTGTACAAACGTGAACTCCAAATCGAAGAGAATCACTACAGCAAAGATCACATCCAAGTCGCTACAACTCTAGGAAACCTAGGACTTGTGCTGGATCATCAGGGAGATTATCATCAAGCAAGAGTGCTGTACGAACGTGCACTGCAGATTCAACAAAATCACTATGGCAAAGATCACATCCAAGTTGCTGCAACTCTTGGAAACTTAGCAGGTGTCCTGGACAACGAGGGAAATTATCATGAAGCGAGAACTCTGTATGAACGCGCACTCCAGATCCAAGAACATCACTACGGCAAAGATCACGTCCAAGTCGCTACAACTCTTGGAAACCTAGCGAGTGTGCTGTCTGACCAGCGAGATTATCAAGAAGCGACAGTGCTGTACAAACGTGCACTCCAAATTGACGAGAATCACTACGGCCCAGATCACATCCAAGTCGCTCCAACTCTAGGAAATCTAGCGGGTGTGCTGTATGACCAGGGAGATTATCCTCAAGCGACAGCACTGTACGCACGCACACTCCAGATCCAAGAGAACCACTACGGCCAAGATCACATCCAAGTCGCTACAACTCTAAGAAACCTAGCGAGTGTGCTGTTTAACCAGGGAGATTATCATAAAGCGACAGTGCTGTACAAACGAGCTCTCCAAATCGACGAGAATCACTACAGCAAAGGTCACGTCCAAGTCGCTACAACTCTTGGAAACCTAGCTGGTGTTTTGTATTATCAGGGAGATTATCATCAAGCAAGAGCGCTGTACGAACGCGCACTACAGATCCAAGAACATCACTACGGCAAAGATCACATCAAAGTCGTTACAAGTCTTGGAAACCTAGCGAGTGTGCTCTCTGACCAGGGAGATTATCATCTAGCGAGAGCACTGTACAAACGTGAACTCCAGATCCAAGAGAATCACTACGGCAAAGATCACGTCCGAGTTGCTACAACTCTTGGAAACCTGGCAGTTGTGTTGGATCTCCAGGAAGATTATCATGAAGCGAGAGCTCTGTACGAACGTGCACTCCAGATCAAAGAGAATCACTACGGCAAAGATCACGTCCAAGTAGCCACAACTCTTGGAAACCTAGCAGCTGTGTTGGATCTCCAGGGAGATTATCATGAAGCGAGAGCACTGTACGAACGTGCACTTCGGATCGACGAGAATCACTATGGCCAAGATCACATCCAAATTACTACAACTCTAGGAAACCTAGCAGGTGTGCTGTATGACCACGGAGATTATCATCAAGCGAGAGCGTTGTACGAACGTGCACTCCATATCAAAGAAAATTTCTACGGCCAAGATGACGTCCAAGTTGTTGGAAATCTTGTAAACCTAGGACTAGTGCTTTCTCACCAGAGAGATTATCATCAAGCGGGAGCGCTGTATGAACGTGCACTCCAGATCCAAGAAACTTGCTATGGCCAAGATCACATCCAAGTCGCTACAATTCTTGGAAACCTGGGGAATTTGCTGCGTCACCAGGGACATTATCATCAAGCGAGAACGTTGTACCAACGTGCACTCCAGATCAAAGAGAATTACTACGGCCAAGATCACGTCCAAGTCGCTAGAACTCTTGGAAAGCTAGCGATTGTGCTGTATGACCAGGGAGATTATCATCAAGCGAGAGCCCTGTGCGAACGTGCACTCCTGATCGACGAAAATCACTACGGCCAAGATCACATCCAAGTCGCTACAACTGTTGTATCCCTAGCAATTGTGCTGTCTGACCTTGGAGATTATCATGAAGCGAGAGCGCTGTTCGAACGTGCGCTCCAGATCCAAGAGAATCGCTATGGCCAAAATCACGTCCATGTCGCTACAACTCTTGGAAACCTAGCGGGTGTGTTGGACAACCAGGGAGATTGTCATCAAGCGAGAGCCCTGTATGAACGGACACTCCAGATCCAAGAGAATCACTACGGCCACGATCACATCCAAGTTGCCACAACTATAGGAAACCTAGCAAATGTTCTGTCTGACCTGGGGGATTATCATCAAGCAAGAGCTCTGTGCCAACGTGCACTCCAGATCCAAGAAAACCACTATGGCCAAGATCATGTCCAAGTCGCTACAACTCTTGGAAACCTGGCTGGTGTGTTAGATGACCAGGGAGATTATCATGAGGCGAGAGCGCTGTACAGACGTGCACTCCAGATCCAAGAGAATCACTATGGCCAAGATCATGTCCAAGTTGCTACAACTCTCGGAAATCTAGGAATTGTGCTGTATCATCAGGGACATTATCATGAGGCGAAAGCGCTCTACGAACGCGCACTCCAGATCAAAGAGAATCACTACGGCAAAGATCATGTCCAAGTTGCTGTTACTCTCGGAAACCTAGGAGCTGTGTTGGACGACAAGGGAGATTATCATCAAGCGAGACTACTGTGCGAACGTGCACTCCATATCGAGGAGAGTCAGTACAGACAAGATAACGTCAAAGCCGCTACAACTCTAGGAAAACTAGCAGGTGTACTCCGTCACCAGGGAGATTATCATCAAGCGAGGGTGCTATACGAACGCGCGCTTCAGATCCAAGAGAATCATTACGGCCAAGATCACGTACAAGTCGCTACAACTCTTGGAAAGCTAGCGATTGTGCTGTATGACCAGGGAGATTATCATCAAGCAAGGGCACAAAACGAACGTGCGCTCCAGATTGAAGAGAATCACTATGGCCAAAATCACATCCAAGTCGGTACAACTCTTGGAAACTTAGCAAATGTGCTGTATGACCAGGGAGATTATCATGAAGCAAGTGTGCTGTACAAACGTAGGCTCCAGATCCAAGAGAATCACTACGGCCATGATCACATCCAAGTCGCTACAACTCTTGGAAACCTAGCGGGTGTGTTAGATCTCCAGGGAGATTATCATCAAGCGAGAGCCTTGTGCGAACGTGCACTCCAAATCGAAGAGACTCACTACGGCCAAGATCACGTCCAAGTAGCTAAAACTCTTGGAAACCTAGCGGGTGTACTCCGTCACCAGAGAGATTATTATCAAGCGAGAGCACTCCACCAACGCGCACTCCAGATCAAAGAGAACCACTACGGCCAAGATCATGTTCAAGTTGGTAAAACTCTTGGAAACCTAGCGAATGTGCTGTATGACCAGGGAGATTTTCATGAAGCGACAGTGCTGTACAAACGTGCCCTCCAAATCGACGAGAATCACTACGGCAAAGATCACATCCAAGTTGCTACAAATCTTGGAAACCTGGCAATTGTGCTGGATCATCAGGGAGATTATCACCAAGCAAGAGCGCTGTATGAACGCGCACTCCAGATCCAAGAGAATCACTACGGCAAAGATCACGTCCAAGTTGCTATAACTCTTGAAAACCTAGGAGGTATGTTAGATGACCAGGGGGATTATCATGAAGCAAGAGCGCTGTACGAACGTGCACTCCAGATCCGAAAGAATCACTACGGCCAAGATCACGTTCAAGTCGCTACTAGTACAGTCTTGGAAATCTAGGACTTGTGCTGCATCACCAGGGAGATTATCAGGAAGCAAGAGTGGTGTACGAACGTGCACTCCAAATTGAAGAGAATCACTACGGCCAAGCCTCCACGTCGCTGCAACTCTTAGAGGTCTAGCGGGTGTGTTGGAATACCAGGGAAATGATCATCATGCGAGAGCGCTGTACAAACGTGCACTCCAGATTGAAGAGAATCACTGCAGGCACGTCCAAGTCGCTGCAACTTTTGTACCATGGTGGGTGTTCTTTCTCACTAGCAAGATCATCGTCACGCGAGAGCAATGTATGAAAGAATAGTCGAAGTCGGTGAAGGTCAGGTGGAAGTTGACATAATGCTTCAGAACAGAATTTTTGTCAATGGTTTTTGTTGTCACAGAGCTTTAGTTACTTTACTGTGAAACCCTCGTGGCCCTTTGACTTACTTACACTATGCTCCAGATACTTGACCAGTGATCTCCTAAGTGATCTTTGTGATTGGCCTCATCTCTACAGGTGTTGATTTTTAGCCTCATTTTAATAGCTTTCAATCATATCTTCTCACTGTCTTTTGCCTGGGTAAAAAATGAGATCCGTACAACAAATTCCAGTTAGGATTGTCTCAGGATGTTGACAACCCTGTCCTTTGATGTCACGATAGAATCAAAGAGCCTGGAATCGATCTTTTTCTTTTTTTAGCCTGGCTTGTGCATACGAGTCAATCTGAAATTTAAAGAAAGTGCATGGATGTACCTATATAGAGAGACGAGGCATGGGCCTTGAATTGAGAGTTCTGCTGGTTGTACAATATTCATTTATTTCCACTTCATCGGGATCATTTTGATGACGCGGTTCATTTTTGAAATGGATGAGTGTGCGCTACTTGTTGTCGTTATAGTTACCAACCAGAATGATCGCAATTGCTGTCTGAACATCACAGAGGAATATTCTTCCGCCAATCATGAATAGTTGCATGATTGTGGGCCAACTTTATGTGCGTCGCTCAAGTGACACTGGCAGCCCTCAACACAAAATGATACATCTCGGACAATGGTGCAGCAACACTTCACTACTTCTAACAACTTTTTGCCCTTTGACAGAGAATATTGTGCCCCAACAATATCCGATGATAATAGTGGAGCTCGCTACATTTTTCGAACCAATTAGCACGCGACACTTCATCGTTAAGGAGAGACTATTTCCGTCCTTTTCTTGTAGTAAAAGAGGCCCTGACAGAAAAGTGGCGCTGGCACGCATCGACACAGTATCAAACCAATCAGCACGTCACACGTCATCATTACATCATCGAGAAATAATTGCTTCCACGAATCATGTTAATATTCACTTGCACGTAACCTTCAACAACTCTTTTGACTATTGATAGGTCCTTGAAAAATTTATGTAAAGAAAACGAACACTTCTTCAGTTGTGGGGATTTATTCTTCATTATAAAGATTACGGAGCTTCCAGGCGTATGAATACTCCATACCCTTGATCTCCTTCTTTTTCCCTTCGACCAACTTATGTATGACGTCGACGTGATCACAGTCAAAATAGAACAAAAAGCCGTGCAAAGCTTGCTTGTGATACGATAGAAAAGACCGGTACTGTTCAACGCAGTCTGCCTTCTCGTTGAATGTTGGTTGAACATGTGAATGCTCCTCTTCCATTGCCTCCGCCTTCTGAACCGATCCCAGACACTCTCCGTGATGTTCAGTTAATTTCTCCTCATCGCCGTTCTGAATCGAACAAAGAACGTTTCATCAGAAAAAGAGGGAATAGAACGAGGACTACAAAAAAAAAAATCATACCTTTTCGATCTTCTATCAGCCGGTTTTTTCCTTTCTCCTCGTGGTACCCAGTTCTCTGGGGGGAGGAAAGCGCGATGATTCGATTCGGTCATCAGTGTAAAAGAGAAGCTGAAGTGGACATCCTTCCTTCTTGCTTTCTTGGGAGGCAGGTGTTCGTCTTGTTCCTCCATTTCGCTGTCACCATCAGCTAGCCTTGTCAATTTCGATTCACTGCTAACTGAAAAGAGCAGAATCGTCAACCACGGTGCGATCAGCCTACAAAATCCATGAAAAATGTCGACCTTGGAGCAGAACCAAGCGAGGGAACCACGACAGCAACCGGGTGGACGTTCTGAATTCTTCATCTCTTTGGACGCGATGATATCGATTCGACATAAAAATCAACCTCCCCGTCGATATCAGTCTGAGAAATCTCCATGATCTCCTATATTTTGATTTGGGTAAGGTTTTCATCATCTTGTTGTTGTTGTTGTTGTTGTTGTTGTTGTTGTGGTTGTTGTTGTTGTTGTTGTTGTTGCTGTTGTTGTTGTTGTTGGTCTTTCGACGCTCCGGAGCAGCGTAGGGGGCTGTGCCGCCAGCCGCGCGATGCCCGGTCCAAAAATGGCGCCTATACATTTCTGTTTGTGGGTCAAATTCTCGACGTGCTTTGTCGGCGAAAAGATTTTTTCTCCCCTCTCGATCCAGGGCAGAGTATGCAGTTTTACGTCGTGATCGGGCTCTAAGAGCTACTACGCTGGGGGC
>JAOWAR010004699.1:0-14057 GCA_028571005.1 Clathrina lutea
GGGCAAAGAGCGCGGCGCTATTTCGCGGATTGAAACAGGATCAAATTGTACGGAGCTTGCCAGAGCCTGCTTTGTAGGTATTTTCTGGTCTCGTTTTCCTGTCGCTCGGCAAGGACACGCTTCATTCTTTGCTTCATGTGTACGGACGCGTAGGCTACGGATCCTTCCTGGTCCGACAAGACGTACGTCGGCCCATTTCGAACTTAGCTGGCATAAACACTCTGACAAGTAAAGCTTTTGCTAAGGTAGTCCGAGTTCCGAAGGATGAGAGTACTGGAAAGTATTGCGACTTTTGGTGGAACTTCCAACGACAAGGAAGCTTTCTCGGTGCGGACATTCTCATCTTTTCCTTACGACACCTTGTGTAGAGGCTAGGAATAACATTCTTTTTGTGTCAATGTGTGTGTGTGTGTCGTGTGGAAGGGGGGGGGGGGGCCGAGCGATAAAGGCGTGAGGCCTAGAGCGTGTGCATTTGATTTGTTGTGCAAAAATCTTTTATTGGCGGCTTGGGACGTTCGACCTAGTATGTCACAAGAACTTCCAAGGACAAGCCGGAGGCAGTGTCCCGGCAAGTACTGAAGATTTTTCCTTTCTAATGTTGTCAACGCTTGGCGGGAAGATCCTGGACGAGTGCCAAAGGCTAGGCCTGTGAAACAAATGTGCCTCGCAAACCTGTTGTACTCTGAAACGGTTCTGCCTCTCGATCACTGATTGCTGTCAGCACCAGAACCGTACTTCACCTGGAGAGTCTAAGTGATTAATAGGTGCTTTCATCCGGACACGAAGCCAAAGCTTAAGAGAAATAGAGAAAGTGCCTGCCGATACATTTCAAGCGAACGAGAGAAAGAGAGAAAGAGATAGAGAGAGTGAGAGACAAAGAAGAAAAGCTTGCTAAGCCCGCTGCGAGTGTTGTTTTTTTTTGATCGAAGGAAATGTTCGTTCGTCTGACGACAGACGTCAGGATGTGCGCCCCACACCCGTGCAAAGCCAGTCTAGGCCTGGGCCTCTCTACGCGTTTAGAGATGACTTTCGAAAATTCTTTTGCAGGCTGATCCGAAGCTCTCCAATATTTTCCGGTCTCTACTCCGGTTGGGGCGTCAGTTCCTGTAAACGTCTGTCGTGGTTACGGCTATCTACCAGTCGCCTACTGGAAGGCATGTGGGGGAACCGCCCAGCTGGTCCGCGCGCTTGCATCGGGATCGGAAGCTCGATCATATTTGGGTGGAAAAGAGTTACATTTGAGCCGATCGCGTGGGCGCGTTGCATTTGATCGACCAGCTTCCGTGCGAAAAGTGCATGTACATGTATGGACATGTACGTGCATGCATATGAAGTTAACGTCGCTGATCTGACCAATGGTCTGACCGTGTTTAGAAAAAAATGTTCGAGTCCAACAGCGTTCGACTTCCAGCAGTGTCGCATTATGAATGTTTCTTTTTAGGTTACGTACGTGTAGTCTAAGGAAGGGATCGGTGAGGGCGGCCATTGAGTGTGTGAAGATCGGTGCAGAAGACGTGAAGAGATGATGCAAGAGTTACCACACAGGTGCTTCGGAGGTTCGTGTGGTGGTGAGCGTGTGAGGCTGTAGGTTTGTCTTTCTTTTTCTCCGTTTGTTGTAAGCCCAACCACTGACCTAGGGTGCTCAGTGTCTGTTGCCGAGTCTTCGGCATGGGCAGGGAAATAGATGCACTTGCCTATAGCTGAACCCTTGGGTGAAGACTTCCATTGTAATTAAGGCGTTTGAATTCAAAGGCAAATTTTCGGCAAAATTCAGAGAACAGAAAAGAAACAAAAGAGAGCAACCCAGAGGGCATTGGAGAAATTCTTGGGTCCATCTAGGGTATTTGAAGCTCATACTTCAAGGATTCATAATACAGAAGGTAGGGCTTGTGAGGCAGCTCCCTGAACGCCGAAAGAATCATACACAAGAATGGCCCGACACTGCATGCAGAAATTTTGCGCAAATCACTGATTGGAACAGTCAGGTTCAAGCAGGGATTGAAATAAATGAGCCAAGATGTGTGATGCTTTGCCGGCAGACTCCGGTGGCTCCATGCGCACGCAACTTGTTGCTGTCTTGGAGATGTCTTCTTCTCTATTTAGAACTTGATTGTTTCCGGAATGTAGGCCCAGTTTAGTAAAATACTTCCATCCTTGCACCGTGTCGAACAGATCTTCCATATTTGGCGGACAAGCCTCGATGTTTTACCGTGATCTTGTTGAGTTGCCTCCGGTCACACACCAGACGAAATGTGCCGTCGGACTTCTTGACAAAGAAAACAAGTACACCATAAGGAGATTTGCTGGGTTCAATGAAACCTCCCTCCAGAAGGGTAGGAATCTGTCTTTGTACTCCATCCATTTCAGGTTTGGAGAGTCGGTAAGGTGGTCGAGATGGCGGGGGTACTCCTGGTTCCAGAGTAATGTCATCGTTGACCACTCTCTGTGGTGGCAGTAGGGAAGGGAGCTCCCAGGGAAACACGTCACTGAATTCTTGCAACAGATTTTTTAATTTTCTACATTGCTCATTGTCCACAACTAATGACGGATCGATCATGCCTTCGACATCCGGTTTGCTTATTATTGAGTAAACTCCACGAACCCACGCAAGGAAGCCTTGTTTACCCTTCCTCAGGTCATGACGAGCTTGCTTTCCTGGAATGAAGTTCAATTCCACGTTTAGGGGTTTCCCTGACTCAGGGCCTCGAGTGGCACTCGTCTCGGGTATAGGCACTGGTCTAGGTTGTGGTCGCAATTCCAGTTCATTGGTGCGGAAGTCCACCAACGGATTGTTTCGAGTTAGCCACGGCTTCCCAAGAATGACATCGTATTTCATAAGCGAGAAAACGGTGAAGGATTGTGCTTCCTTCAATTCTCCCAGAATCATTTTGCGGGGTGATTTCGTGGTAAGTCACTGCGTACTCGTCCTGCCATCGGCCAGAGTTACCGAGAACTCCTTGCCAGAATTGTTAACTTTCAGCTGATGTCTATCTACAAAGTTCTGTTATACAAAGTCATGCGTTGAACCAGAGTCCACAAAGAAAATGGCTTTCTTTCCAGCCAGCTGACCTGCAAAGCGCAGGAGATCATGCTGAGTATTGCCATTCACATCCAGGTTGCTGATCTCGGGGTACGGGCATCCAGAGCTTCCAGTCTTCTCGATGAGGTCAGGGTGTCTTGTAGCAGGGTTGTCATTGTCAGTGCTGGGGTTCGAAGATTCAGAAGGAACATCCACAGGTGTATGATCCAGTCCTTCCTTTTTCGATTGATCAATTGCTTCATCGTTAAGTAGGGCAAGTTGGTTTTGTAAACATAGGCTGGGTGTCTGGTTCAAATCGATGACTGCACCCTTCTTGTCATTGGCGAGTGGGGGGGGGGGGCACTTGAAACAGCGACCTTCCTGCATAAGCTTAGCTTGCTCTTCATCACTCGAATTCTTCCTGGCCTCCCCGTAGGGTCCGGGGTGCTGGCTAGCAGCCGTTCAGTCAGCCGTCCTACCGCCCAGCGTCCTTCGTTCACGGCTGCGCAAGCCACGGGTCAGTTTCATGTTCGACGAGCCGGACGCGATGCGCGAATGGCTACTGACGATGTGCTAGGGTGCTCAACACGCATGGCCTCACAGCGCAGACTTTCTGAGAGTCCCCGTAAAAAAAGTAACGATCGGAAGTGCTGGTTCAAATCCGTCACGTTGAGACTGAGTTGGGAGAACTCCCTAATGTAGTCCTCCACGGCCCCGTCTGTGCAAGGGTAAACCGTGTTAACCGATCATCCTCCTCGGCATCCATCGGGCCAAGGGTCCCGTTCAGTCTTTGTTTCAACGAAATCCAATCACTGAAAGTCCTTCCCGAGTCCAGACAAGAAAGGAACCAAAGGAGTGCATTGCCCTCGAGAAACGAGGACGAAAAATCCACTTGGCCCCTAATGCTTGCGAGTTTATTTGCCCGTATCGAAAGTTCTATCGAAAAGATCCCTTCCCGCAGCTCGTGTGGCTGACCGCCGAAGAGTTTGGGGTTTCTGCACCATTGTGGGTATGAGAAGTCCTCGCGGCAACTAGTCTCGGGCGTCCAGAGCCCTTTCATACTCGGCGTGCTGTCAGGGAGTCCACTTCGGTTTCGGGTCTTGCTGAGGAAAAGACGCACGAACAGAATGCTCGTCAGGAATGCAGCAACAACCGAAGCAACACAAAAAGTCTATGATAACCCTCCTCTGCTACCAGTGTAACCGTCACACACAGACAGAACAGTGAGAGCGAACAGAGACGATTCGAGTCAAAACAAGAGAGAGACCCAAGACAGAGTAAGTCTAAAGAGAAAGAGAGAGAGAGAGAGAGAGAGAGAGAGAGAGAGAGAAAGAGAGAGAGAGAGAGAGAGAGAGAGAGAGAGCTCACGTGCGCGGCTCAACAAGGCCATCCTCGGTTGCTAGGAGATAAGGAGCTAATTAAGGAGGGTGTCAGTGGAATACCAGTCTCACAGAAGGGTGTAACAGTGACAAAAAGGTTAAAATTAATAAGAAGGATCCTGTTTCTGCTGGGAATCCCACCGTTCACTCATTATGTGTCAATGTCCTGGAAGGTTTTGAAAAAAAAACTTATCAAAGAAGGCAGTATTAAGAGAAATGTTACAGCAACACCGCCATACTTACCGACCGCCACTTTTAAAGAATCTTTCTCTGCCCTAGTGTCAAATTAAAATGGTGCTTACCTACTTTGAACGTGGAATCACTCCGGTCCTAAAACGTGACTTTCACACAGTGTAGAGCTTATTGTCGGGGCCGCGAATTCGTATCAGTGATTCTTTAACTGAATCTTCTTAAACAGACCCTTAGGCCTTCGAACTTTTGGCATAACCACATCTTTCACGTCCTTCAACACACGTGGGACCTGCAGTGTGGCATTTTTGAAAATGTTACTGTTTTGCAAGTGGCGATCATCAGACAAACAACTTACTGACATCCAGGTCAGCAGCGTTTTTCGTAATTGCCTTTCCTGACCGACATTATGCTATCGCAAAACTATCGTAAGAACTGCACTTCGAAATTTCTGTGCTTAGCCATTATTTCTCAGAATACAAAGTCCTTTTTGGCGTTGGCATTCACTGCTGAATCGCGCCACGGGAATGCGCAATGAAATAGCGATGACCCGGTTTCAATCTCCGCAGCAACAGCCCCGTCATTCGTTGCGCCAAGAAGTTATGGCTCTCTGTGAAAATATGTATATTGAAGTGCCTTTGGGTGCCATCTGTTGGACTGAGTGTCCAGCATGGCAAAGACAAAAGTGGAAGGTTTCCTGACCGCGCCTTGGTCGGAAAATCCGCCGATTAAGAATAAAACTTTTAGTGGCAGGCGATTTTGGACACACTGTGGCGAAAATATAGGCGGCATTAACGAAAAAGGATATCTACGTTTAGCTGTTGAAGAGGCAGCTGGAGGTGAGAGCTCATTAGCCCTTTCAGATCCTTCCTCGACCAGTATCTTCCGACTTAGGTCGACCAAGGTACTAAATGAATAAGGCATTTCGAAGGACTGCACGAGCAGTGACCAGGGTCGGTGTGATCTTTTTTCAGCAGTATGACCCAGGAAGTCCGTAAAGATTTAAACTGTAACCGGTTCCTGCACAGCCGGAACGGTTACATGGGGAAGATCATTTTCTCATAGAGAATGTTGACAGCTCAAACTTTCTTATGTTTCCCTTGTTCTTGCTCTTTTTCTTGTTGTTTAAAGAAGAACCTAGAAGATTTTTTCCATTCATTCGCAAGTTGCACCACCGTACTTTTGCTTTGAATTAGTGTAGTGTGCTTCTCTTTTAAAGAAATCAAGGCTTTTCCCCATTAATTTACCCTTCTTATCCTGCATTTCTTGAAGCATCACAAAAAATAAAAGCCGGATAACGATTATTGTGTAAAATGTCCGCCTCTGTTATGGTTCTTGTAGTTGAAACCTCCTGCTTAATGTGCTACAAGAACGTCTGGTCTTATTTCGCTGTAATCTTTGATGAGTTTTTCGCTCTTACTACCTAATATCACATTGTGATGTCACTTGTCCTGCGTTTAACAGATGGGCAAAGGATCCTCAGGTAATTAAGTGGCGGAGATCAAGGGGATGAATGTCAAGGATCTGTTTGCTTTCCATGTTCAGCCTGTGTGTTTGCACGGGTTCAGATTCAATCCGAGCTTGAACACTGTTCCAATCAGTGATTTGCGCAATTTTTTTTTGCATGTCTACCCATTCTAGTGTATGATTCTTTCGGAGCTCAGGGACCTGCCTCGCAAGCCTGGTACCCTCTGTATTACAAATCCGTGAAGTATGAGCTTCAAATACAGTAGACGGACCCAAGAATTTCTCCATTGCCCTCTGGGGTGCTCTGTTTTGTTCCCTTTCTTCTCTGAATTTTGCCCAAAACTTTGCCTTTGAATTCAAACGTCTCCATTACAATGGAGCTCTTCACCCAAGGGTTCAGCTACAGGAAAGTACATCTATTTCCCTGGCCATGCCGAAGATACGGCAGCAGACACCGAGCACCCTAGGTCAGTGGTTGGGCTTATAAAAAAACGAAGAAAAAAAAACAAGCCTATATCTTCACATAACATCTTCCACACGCTCATCACAACACGAATCCACGAAGCACCTGTGTAATTTTTGCATCATCTTTTCACGTCTTGTCTTCATAATCCATGGGCCCCTCCCCCTCCCCCTTCCTTAGACTATATCAGTTAAAATAAAACACCCTTCATCATGCGGCACTGCTGGTAGTCGAACGTTGTTGGGCTGTAATGCAACATTATTTTTTCTAAACATGGTCAGACTGCCGAAAAACACCAGCGACGTTACCTTCGTATGCATGCACTTATATGTTCATGCATGCACTTTTCCCGCGCAAGGTGGGCCGCAGCTGCCAACATGGAAAAGAACGTGAGCATCCGCCGGTCGATCATGGCCAATGCAACGCCCCCCCCCCCCCTCGCGATCGGCTCAAATGTAACTTTTTTCCACCCAAATATGGTCGAGTGCCCCCCCCTCCATGCAAGCGCCCTGGGCGGTTCCCCACCAGTAGGCGACTGGTAGTTAGCCGTAACTACGACAGATGTTTACAGGAACTGAGGCCCTAACCGGAGTAGAAGGCTGAAAATTTTGGAGAGCTTCGGATTCGCCTGCGAAAGAATTTTCGAAAGTCATCTCTAAACACGTAGAGAGGCCCATGCCTAGACTGGCCTAGCCCGGGTGCGGTACCTCTTTTTACATAATCACCAAGCGCACATCCTGACATCTGTCTTCTGACAAACGAACATTTCCTTTGATGAAAAAAAAAACACACTCGCGGTGGGCTTAGAAAGCTTTTCTTCTCTCTCTCTCACTCTCTCTCTCTCTCTCTCAATTGAAATATGTTCGGCAGGCGCTCTCTCTTTTTCTCTTTAGCTTCGTGTCCGGATGAAACACCTGTCAATTAGACTTTCCAGGTGAATTGCGATTCTGGTGCTCAAAGCAATCATTGACCGAGAGGTGGAACTGCTCCAGAGTAGGTTTGCGAGGCGGCACAGTTGCTTCACAGCCCCTTCGCCACTTGTCCAGGTTCTTCCCGCCAAGCGTTGACAGCGTAAGAAAGGAAAAATCTTCAGCATTTTCCGGGAAACTGCCACCGGCTTGTCATTGGAAGTTCCTGTGACATGCAAGAATGCACAACAAATCAACTGCACAAGATCTTGGCCTCACGCCTTTATCGCTCCCCCCCCCCCTCCTTCGAACCACAAAAACACACACATGGACATAAAAAATGCATTACCAAGCCTGTACACACAGTGCTGTAAGGAAAAGCAGACACGGCCAGTACCAAGAACAACTTGCGCAGTCGTGCGAAGTTCCACTGAAAGTCGCAATGAGTCCCAGTACGCGAATCCTACGGAACTCGGACAAGCTTAGCAAAACCTTTACTTCTCAGAAGGCTTGTTCCAGCTACCTAAAAATGGGCTGGCCCTTCGGCTTGTCTGGCCATACAGCATCCGTAGACTATGTGTCTTTACATATGAATCAAAGAATGAAGCTTGTCCTTATCGAGCGACAGGAAAACGAGAAAATACACACAAAGCAGGTTCTGGCAAGCTCCGTACAATTTGATCCTGTTTCAATCCCCGAAATAGCGCCGCGCTCTCTGGCCAGAAAGCCGAATGTTCTGTTGAGGTCACGAAGTTCGGACTTTTCTGGCAACTTTTTGTGGCTTAGAGGTTTTAATTCCGCCAACCAAACGGACTCAAGCAAGGTCAAACCAAGCTAAAAGTCACCCAAAGAGCTCTTAGAACACGAACGCAAAATGAAGCTGCATTTCCCTTACCCTAGAAGGACAGGAGAGCAAAATTTATTTAACCCATCAATGATGAGTTGATTTTTACCCATAAGCCATAAGCGAAAATATGCGTGACCCGAATGACCTGTGACGGACATTCACACACAAACACACACGCACACACACACACACACACACACAAACACACACACATACGCACCCCCGCACGCACGCTCTCACACACCCAGACACGGACACACCCACGGACACACGCACACACGTTGATTGTCGTTTGTGGAACCACCTACAGTCCCTATGGGCCTGACTGTGGCAATAATATAGCAAATTTTAAGGTGATTTGGGGCACAAAATGAATAGGTAGCCTGGAAGGAAGAGGTGGTGAGCTAGCGTAACCTGTAAGCGCGAGTGATTTCCAATCTACCAGGCGAATCCGTCCAGCAGAATCGAGCACGCACAGCACAACCTGTTTTTCACGACCTCAATGTCTTTAAATTTTTTCTTATAACATATTTGAGCCATCCGGTCATTCTTCGCTCAAAAAGAATGCTTGCTGACAGAGGTAAGGACTTAATAACACACACCAGTCGGTCAACTTGAGCAATTTTATGTCAGGGCTACCGTAAAAATTTGAAATCGACGAAAAAGAAATGAAACACCTACAATCCAGTGACACCTGACGTAGACGAGGGCCACAAAGGAACATGAGTGGCAAACGATGATGGCACTGATCAACGTACGGTCAGAAAGCATTGAGATTAAAGAAAAGCCAAGAAAAAGTCAAGCAAAACAGACAGGCTTACAGTTTTCTTAGGCTGGAGAGACCGTTGAACACTCCGTCAGGCAGTTCACGCAAGTGGTTATAATCAAGGTATCTGGTTTAAGATTTGGAAGAAAGTGATGATCAGAAGAATAGACCTATAACTCACGCACAGCACTACGGGTTTTTCACGACTTCGAGGTCTTCAAAATTTCTCTTATAACATATTCTAGCCGTCCGGTCAATCTTCGTTTAAAAAGAATGCTTGCTGAGAGAGGGAAGAACTTAATAACACACACCAGTCGGTCAACTTGAGCAATTTTATTTCAGGGTTACTGAAAAAATTTGAAATTGACGAAAAAGAAATGAAACACCTACAATACAGTGGCACCCGACGTAGATGAGGGCCACAAAGGAACTGAATGGCAAACTGTGATGGCACTGATCAACGTACGGTCAGAAAGCATTGAGATTAAAGAAAAGCCAAGAAAAAGTCAAGGAAAACGGACAGGCTTACAGGTTTCTTAGGCTGGAGAGACCGTTGAACACTCCGTCAGGCAGTTCACGCAATTGGTTATGATAAAGGTGTCTGGTTTAAGATTTGGAAGAAAGTGATGATCAGAAGAATAGACCTATAACTCACGCACAGCACTATGGTTTTTTCACGACTTCGAGGTCTTCAAAATTTCTCTTATAACATATTTGAGCGGTCCGGTCACTCTTCGTTCAAAAAGATGGGGGCCAAACGATGATGGCACTAATCAACGTTCAGTCAGAAAGCATTGAGATTAAAGAAAAGCCAAGCAAAAATCAAGGAAGCGGAAAGGCTTTCAGATTTCTGAGGCTTGAGAGACCGTTGAATACTCCGTCAGGCAGTTCTCGCGATAGGTTATCACAAAGGTATCTTGTTTAAGATTTGGAAGAAGATGAAGATCAGAAGAATAGAGCTATAACTCAGGTTCAATCCCTTACCATGATAAAGGCTGACTAGCATAGGGCATCATGAATGTACCCTCCTTCAATTACAGCCTCAAGCCCTAGCGCTTGCAGTGTTGCAAGGACGAAAATGAGCATGTTTTCAGTCTAAATGTGGATTCTGAAGTATTTATTACATGGGAAGTTTGAAGAAGTAATGGTGAATCTTTCCCGCAGTCTTACTTCTGAACGTGAAATTCGCACCTTTCGGTCACTTTGGACAGAAAAAATTAAAATTAATGATAAGGATCAAGTTTCTGCTGGGAATCCCCTCCGCTCACTCAATATGTGTGATTGTGTCCTGGATGTTGTTGAAAAGAAGAACTAAGCTCAGAAGGCAGTAATAGGAGAAACGTTATAGCAACACCACCATACTTAACGACCGCCAATTTAAAGAATCTTTCTCTCCCCTAATGTCATACTAAAATGATACTTAACTACTTTGAACACGGAATCACTCTGGTCCTGAAACGTGACTTTCACAAAGTGTACAGCTACTTTTCGGGGCCGCGAATTCAAATCAGGTATCCATCAGCTGAGTTTCTTAAACAGACCTTCAGGCCTTCTAACATTTGGCATAACCACATTTTTCATGTCCTTAAACACACTTGGGACATGCAGTGTGGCATTTTGAAAATATTACGCTTTTCCAAGTGGCGATCATGAGACAGCAAACTTACTGACATCCAGGTCATAATCGTTTACGTAATTGCCTTTTCTGACCGACATTATGCCATCGTAAAATTATCGTAAGAACTGCACTTCGAAATTTCTGTGCTTAGCCATTAATTCTCAGTCCAGTATGGCTTGGAGAAAAAATTGGACGGTTCCCTGACAGCACCTTGGTCCGAAAATCCGCCGATTAAGAATAAAACTTTGAGTGGCAGGCGATTTTGGACGCTGTGGCGAAACTATAGGCGGCATGAACGGAAAAGGATATTTACCTTTAGCTATTGAAGAGGCAGCTGGAGGTGAGAGCTCATTACCCCGTTCAGATCCTTCATTGACCAGTGTCTTTTGACGTAGGTCGACCAAGGTGCTGAATGAATAAGACATTTCGAAGGACTCCATGAGCAGTGAAAAGGGTCCATGTGATCTCTCTTCAGCTGTAGGATACAGGAAGTCCGTAAAGATTCTCACTGTAACCGGTTCCTGCACAGCCGTAACGGTTACACGGGGAAGATCATTTTTTCAAAGAGAATGTTGACAGCCCAAAGTTCCTTATGCTTTCTTGGTTCTTGCTCTTTTTCTTGTTGTTTAAACAAGAACGTATAAGAGTTTTTTCCTTCATTGGCAAGTTGCAACCATGTACTCTTGCTCTGACTTAGTGTAGTGTGCTTCTCTTTGTAAAAAGTCAAGGCTTTTACCCATTAATTTCCTTTTCGTATACTGCATTTCTTGAAGTATCACAAAGGATAAAAGCCGGATAAATATTATTGCATAAAATGCACGTCCCTTTTATGGTAACATGTTGTAGTTGAAATCTCCTGCTTAGTGTGCTACAAGGACGTCTGGTCTTACTTCACTGTATTTTTTGATGATCTTTTTGTTCCTAGCACCTAATATCACATTGTGATGTCACTTGTCCTGCGTTTAACAGATGGACAAAGGATCCTCAGGTAAATAAGTGGCGGAAATCAAGGGGATGAATGGCAAGGATCTGTTTGCTTTCCACAGTTTGCCTGTGCGTTAGCACGGGTTCACATTCCGGGCACGCGTCGCGATTGCTCATGAGGTACATACGGCCGCGTGTGGTGTACACGGTTACATGTAGAGACAACTTCTAACCCTCTGCGTTATGCCCTTGAGATAATGGTTTGGTCCCAAGATTTTGGACAGAGCAAGCGAACATTCAAGAAGGAAAGTTAATGGGAGTAGTTATTTTCCTGGGAAAAGCAAGTCCGAATGCCGCTCGCTCGGCGCGCTCCGTGAATGAGCATAAGAGCACATAAAGCGTGCTTTGCCATACACTTCGATTTGCTAAAGAAATAATGCTTCTTGCCCGGAAGAAGTTAATGGCAACCCTGGAAAGGGATGTGCTTGAAAGGTAGGACAATATAGCAAATTGTAAGGTTACCTGGGGCCCGTGATGAATAGGTAACCTGGAGGGAATTGCTCTACAATAATGCTTGCTGAGAGAGATAAGGACTTAATAACACACACCAGTCGGTCGACTTGAGCAATTTTATGTCAGGGCTACAGAAAAAATATAAGTAGACAAAAAAGAAATGAGCCACTTACAATACAGTGATAATCGAAGCAGACGAGAGCCACAAAGGAGGATGAGTGGCAAACGATGATGGCACTGATCGACGTTCCGTAAAAGGCATTAAGAATAACGAAAGAGACAAGTAAAATTCAAAGAAAATGGACCGGCTTACAGTTCTCTGAGGCTGGAGGTTTCGTTGAACACTCCGTCGGAAAGTTCGCGCAACTGGTTATTATAAAGGTATCTGGTTTAAGGTGTTGGAAGAAAGCGATGATCAGAAAAAGAGAAATCTAACTCATGTTCAATCCCCTACCATGATAAAAGGCTGAGTAGCAAAGCCTGTGATGAGTGTACCCTGCTTCAATTACCGCCTCAATTACCGCTTCAGTCCCTAGCACTTGCAGTGCCGCAATGACGAAAATGAGCATGTATTACACGCTAAAAGTTGACTCTGAAGTAAATATTCCTTGTAGAGTTTGAGGAAGTAATTGTGAATTTTCCCACAGCCTTTCTTCTGAACGAGAAGGTCGCACCTTTCCGTCTCATTGAAGAGAAAAGAGTAAATATGATGGTTCATGTTTCAGCTGGAAATGCAACCGTTTACTCAATATGGTGTTAATGTGTACTGGATGGTGTCGAAAAGAAGAACTTATCTAAGAAAAGGAGTTTTGAGAGACATGTTGAAGCAACATGGCCATATTTACCGACCGCCATTTTCAAAACTTTTTCTCTCCCCTAATGTCAAATTAAGATGGTACTTACCTACTTTTAGCACAGAATCACTTCGGGCCTGAAACGCAGCTTTCACAAAGTGTAGAGCTGCTTTTCTGGGCCACGGACTCGTATCAGTGAACCTTTAGCTGAATTTCTTTAACAGAGCCTTAGACCTTCTAACTTTTGGCATAAGCACAGTGTGGCATTTTGAAAATATTACTGTTTTTCAAGTAGCGATCATCAGACCATGAACTTACTGACATCCAGGTCATGATCGTTTACGTAATTGCTTTTTTGACCGACAATATGCTCTCGCAAAATTATCTTAAGAAAAGCTACTGTAATTTGAAGTTTCTGTTCTCAGCCATTATTTCTCAGAAAATAAATTCGTTTTTGGCGTTGGCATTTACTAAGGAATCCCGAACCGGGAATGCGTGATGAGGTAGCTTTGGCCCGGTTTCACTCTCCGCGGCTATGGCCACGTTTGTGTCGTCGCGCCCAGAATGTATGGCTGTCTGTGACTTCATGTAAATCGACGTGCCTTCGTGTGCCGTCTGTTGAGCTGAATGTCCAGGATGACATGGAAGAAAGTCGAAGGTTCCTTGACCCGGGCTTTGTCATAAAATCCGCCTTCTTGGAATAACCTTTTGGTAGCAGGTGAGTTTGGACATGCTGTCGGAAACGATGGGCGGTATGAATGGAAGGCGGAAGGTTCGCCTTGCAAGTAACTCGGCATCTGGAGGTGAGAACTCATTCCCCCGCCCATTACCACATTCAAGACTTAGTTCTTCCAGTGTTTTTTGAGGTAGGTGGACCAAGGTGCTGAATGAAAAGGCATTTCGAGTAGTGAGCAGGGGCCGTGTGACCTCTTTCCAGCAGTATGATCCAGCACAGATTGGTAAGGAAGAAGGTATTGTGTTGTAAATTTTAACTCGTTGTCGGCGACCACAGAGATAACTAGAAAACCATGCTACGGTGGAGTTGGTTACACTGACAGATTCAAGTTTAAACAGTAGTCCTCTGATAAAACGATTTGAGTTCTTGTTTATGCAGTCTGCTAAATCTGTAGATAAACGACAGTTTCGGCTACTCTGTGGTAGCCTTCATCA
>JAOWAR010004921.1:0-14053 GCA_028571005.1 Clathrina lutea
TTTTCTTTTTCTGATCTTCACCAAAATGTGATATTCGTTTTCCTCAGCTCAAAACCTTTCAGAATCATCCCAGGTGTACACACAAAATGTTTATTGTTATTGATCTGGATGGAGTTATACACGGGTTAAGAAAATTCCTTCTAAAACTTGCACTTTTGGGGGAGCCAAAGGGTCAATCGTGGACCTGCCTCGCAGCTTCGACGGACAGCATTGATCAGCAGTCGTGCGTGTCAGTTCAGGGCGCATTCTGCAACGACCACTGAATCGCCTTTACCCGCGCTCGAATTAGGGTACATGAACGCCCCTGACAAGCATGTTATTCAACGATCTGTGACCAGCGACGCAGAAGATTCACAGTCTACTACCCCTATTGATCTCAAGCCGCGTGATCGTCCACACCGAGAAAAAAACCGCTGATGCCGCTCGTGCTTGTCTGCTGGCGCACTTGGACGTTGAGGTAACCTAGCAGTTGTCTTGCTGTGATCATCTCAAGCCATTGAACTTTCCTATACTGGTTTTATTAGTCGTTCCGGCCTACTTACTTTATTCTTCTTGGAAAGCCGCCTTTCTTTCTTTGTCTCTCTCTAGAACTGAATCTTCTGGCCTTTTTTCTCCCCTGGGAGTGTCATGACGTACTGAGTCATGAGCGCAATACGTAGGCTTATTTGGTACTAGTATCGACACAGCAGATGCGGGGGCTGCCGCTGTGCATGGAGAAGTTCGAACATGTGGTTGTGAAAGAAGAGTTTTCTGAATCATGTGTGGTGTCTTGGGAACGGGAAAGATTTAGATTAGCTAAAGGGATCCCCTTTAGCACATACCGAGCTGTGAAAGAAAGAAACGATAGCCACAGCTGATAATATTGCATGCTTTTTCCATGTCAGCGAGTTTCATACACATCTGATATTAATCGTCAACTGGGAACTTTTCAATGGTTGGGTTACCGTGGCCATGAACTATTCGTCGTCTGATGTATATGGGGTCAAGGTGTGCTGGTACTTTCGTAAAAAGATGCTTTAGCCAATCGCGACTTCAGAAAATTTAGCCAAGGAGGTTTGGAAGTCGAACGACATAGATACTATGTCAGGAAAGTCCAGTCCAAAAGATGTATGCATGCGGGAACAGTGAGCTGTGTGGCGTTTTCCCCAGTCATGTTTACGGTCTGTAACTCTGGCTGAATCTGATAAACGGAAGGACAGGAAGTACCTGTGATGGTGAGCAACACTGGAAAAAACTGGGCACAATACAGCCCCTGACATGATTCAGTGTTGCCAAATTTAGCACGGAGACTGTAAAAATTGGCACGACCCGGGGGGAGAATTCTATTGAGTTTTCCACCACAAATCGGCCTTCTAGGCGGACAAACACCCATCCAGTTTTCCTCGACGGTGTGCAAACGATGGAGAACGAGAGGAAATACAGCCCGCCTGCATGTCGTTTGCGCAGCTTCAAGCGCAGCCTTGCCTTGTGCCACGAACCCAGAAAATATTTCCTGCCGAATCAGCATTACCTTATAATGTTGGAAGAAGAGTGGCCGGACGGTTCAAATATGTTATGTAAGAGAATTTTAGAAGACCTTGAACACGCATAGCACTACGGGTTTTCACGGCTTCGAGGTCTTCTAAAAGTCTCTTTAAAATGTTTCGCTGGCATCTCTCTCTTGCTCTTTTTCTTTTCTCTCTCTCTCTCTCTCTCTCTCTCCCCTTCTCGGTCTAGGTAGAGGTTTATGATGTCATTTGCAGACACCATAAATCTGAGGGAGGTTCAGTCGGTAATCTGACGTTAAATGTGATGAGCGAAGATGGAGTTGCAGGATCAGTGAAGTGCACATATGTAGAAGTCGAGGCTCAGGAGCGAACGGTATATCAACCGCATGTATTCCAGACCATTTTGTGCTCAATGACTTTGGGACTCGTATCTCTGTGTCTAAAAGATGGTTTCTTCCCTAACCGAGGGGTCTATAACCCAGAACGACACGTCCGTGCCTTCGAAAAGGAGAGAAAGCTGAGTGTTCCTACTGAAATGCGAAAAACGCTCGGCTCTGCGGAATCTTCTGTTAGAAGTCCGTAGGAGGCGTCCGTTCTAAAGGCCGGTGCTCTACTACCAATACCATGAGAGAATCCATCTCTCTGGGAAGCCATATGTTTTTTCAAAAGCACTAGTACTTCGTGTTGAATAGGTCTATAATGCCAGAAAAGTACTGACTTCGCAGTGATTATTCAGGCGGTTCGCTCCCATGCGTGAACCGGTTGACGGCCAACGCGAACTGGTTGAAAAGTCCCAAATAGTTCACATGGGAGAAAAAAAAAAAGCATGCTACCAAAGGACGGGAACATTTGCCAAAACCAAAGAAGAATAGAAACAGGTAAAGGCGTGCTACAGCTCACATGGAAACCGCTTGAGAATTAGTAGACCAAAAAAGCCTCATTTTGGTCAACGGATGGCCAAAACGAAAAAAAGACATGCTACGAAATGACGGGAGCATTCGCCAAAACCAAAGAAATATAGAAACCGGTAAAGGCATAGATCTACTTCAGCTCCCATGGAAACCGCTTGAGAATAAATAGACCGAAAAAAGCTTCATTTTGGTCTACGGATGGCCAAAACGAAAAAAACAGGCTACGAAAGGACGGGAGCATTTGCCAAAACTTAAAAGAATAGAAACCGGTAAAGACGTGGTTCAGTTTTCCAGTGGTGTGAATTTCAATCAAAGCCTAACCCTGACCTATAACAAGCGCTGAAGATCGATTCTACTTTCGGTTCACGGCAAGATGGGGTCACCACACTACCGGAAGAAAAGATCATATTCCCTTTCCAGGAAAGCTGGAAGAGTGGACGAGCGTGGCGTCAGTATAGCACGGAGATGGAAATAACGACTTGCTCTTCTTGTTCCCTCCATTATCGCACGAAATTAGAAAGGAGGCAGTGGGTTTGGAACAGCCGTTTGGGTGAAAAATGGCTGCAAATGGTGTCAGACTTCGGTCGTGAATGAGGAACAACAGCAATTCTAACCCCACCGTGAAGCCGAATCTGTAGAGTGGACGAGGCCGGTGTTCAGAAGCAAGGTATTCTCTTTGCCAAGCAGCGCAACCTGGTGGAGGCGAGTTCAATAAATAGACAAGAAAAAGAATGCACAGATCGGCAAAAAAATCAGTTACACCTGTTTGATGTTGTGTATGGTCCCGAACGCACCGACAGCACTCGACTGGCCTTCATTCTCTCCCGTCTTCGAACCGAACCTCTTTTTTACTTTAGGCCAACATACGCAGCGCATGATGGGCACTGAACGTAGCGGGTGAGGTGGGCCGCGCGTTGCATGACTAACTGGCAATGATTAGCCATAGGTCTCAGATGCGACCAGGATGTAGCCTTGATCCATCTTTCCTTCCCTCTCCTCCTCCATTTTTTGCTCCCTATCTATATGGTAGTTGGAGGTCGCTGGAGAGAAAGAGTTGCACGCCTTCGGAGGACGGATCAACGCCCTCTAACCTGGTGCTAGAATTTCAGGGCAAAAGTTCATACACGCGCACTCTCCTCAGCACTGCCTAAGTCAGAAGCACTAGTCTAGAGAAGGCAGGAGGAGCAGAGTCCTGGAATACATTTCTCGTTCCGTTTTTCCTTAGATTATTCCTGACGAATCTTGACCTTGACTAATCGATTTCTTTAAACGGAATGAGGCAATGAGGCATGGGATCTACATGATGTATGGATGCATGCATGCACTTTCCCCAAGTCAGGCCTGAAGTGTAATCATGCTCAACTCTCGCCTGAAGCCCTTTCAACTACACAACAGTCCAACCGACGCTTCGCTTTAACTTGTGCCGTCTAGAGGAGAGAGAAAAAAGAGAGACAGAACAGATAATGCACTCTAGAATTGCATGCACAAGAAACAACGGTTAGAAAGGTGAAACAGAAGAGCCACAAGCGTCACCTTCATTTCATGGTTGACTGAGGCAAGCCCTCGAGCTGGTTGGGAAAAATGATATTCTGAATTAGAATGAAAAACCCGGAAAATGATCATTCTATACAAGCTAGAAAGTCAGAGGGGGTTGCCAGTTACCTACCGCAAGCGACATTACGAGGCAGCAGCAAGACTGCCAAAGTCCACTACACAGATCGCGCGGTATAAACGTCTGGATTGGCACAAAGGCTCCAATGGAGGGGCTGGCGTGAGGGGTGGTTGCATTGTCAAGGTTCAGAAAGAAGCCGTGAGCTCAGCGTCGACGCCACCGTCGTGGCACATGGTGGAATCGTTTTACGGATAGCGGGGATGTCGGGGAGGAAGAAGTTCAGAGATGCATATCAGAGTCGAGACACCAGAGGGTGACATGTCAGAAGGAATGCAGGCCCAAACAGCTCGGGCAAAGAAGATTGCCGGGGTACCAGAAGGGAAGGGAGATGTGAAGGTATACCATTGACCAACGCTTTGGATTGGGGTGCCGCATTGGACTGGTCACGGGTCTATAGAAGAGCGCACGCAGTACGGAAGGGCTCGGCGTAGAGCAAGCAGCAAATATGGACTAAGCAGAGCCATAAGAGTCAAGGACCGAGGCCTACAAAAGGGATGGAGAAAACGTCCAGGGAGTAGTGAAACCAGCTGCAACCAGTTTACTGCATGCCCAACTCTGGCTTGAAGCCCTTGCAACTACACAACAGGCAAGCTGAGCCTTCAATTACACATATCAACGGTCGGCGAGGCGGTAGCCATGAGGTTTCAAGGGCTGGCATGAGCCAGCCCAAGGAATAGAATAACGTTTATCATTAGGGCTAAAGGGGAATGAAAAAGTTCAGTTTTGTGCCGAGCGAAAACAAGGCAGTAAGAGAAGTCAAAGAGCTACGGATGAATCACGCGCCGTCTTCACAGAAGTATCGGTTAGCAAGCCCTCGTTCCCAGGCAGATCAGACCAAACTTGCTTGGTGACGACCCTCGTCCCATTGCGGCCGCTCAACCAGCACGTGAGCTGTGTTTTTCCAGGAGAATGATGGAGCGACTGCCCACTTCCTCAAGGCTTGCAAGGGGGCCCGACTTGGACAAAGTTTACCACAAAACAGAGAATGGTTGCCACATGTCTATACGTGAGCACATGCGCAGTAAGCCATGTTGGTATGTTTAATAAAAAAAAGGAAAAAAAGACAGAAAGACAGACAGCATGAGTTGGGGAATGGAGCAAGAAATATGATTGTATGGCATGACAGGAAAATGAGCTACAAGGTCATGACTCAATAATAATCACCACGGACGATACCTCAGATGTGTGCCGGTTCAAACAAAGAATCTCCGGGAGCACAGCTGCTTCAACAGTACCCGAGCGGCCCAATTTGGAAGTTGCTCTTTCTGTTTAGACCCAAAAGCTACCCGAAAACGATAGACTTTCACTCGCAACGCCCGAGCGCTGGCCCTTTCATTCTAGATCTTTAGCTTTTTGGCAATAAAAGTCTATTTTCCGGTTCTGTAGTGATGGAGAGGTCGTTTGCGTGGGCCGATTTATATTCCCGATCCTAGTATATCTTAGGTGCTCAACAGAGAATGAAGTGAGCACCTCTAAAGGCTTTGATATGGAGATGGGGGTTGCAGTGTTGTAACGAGAAGCTGTGTTAGGCTATGTTAGTGCCAACATCTACTTTCAGAGCTTACCTGTTGTTTCGATACACAAGCCTCAGTGAGAATTTATTGTTTGAGTTTTAAACCAGTTGTCTCGCTATTGAAACCATTAACCAATTGGATGTAATGAATGGTTTGCGGTGCGTACGCGCTTGTGTGTCTGTGTGTATGTTTGAGTATGTTTGCGTGTGAGAGTGAGTGTGAGGTGTGCCACAAGTGCACATCAGAAAAAAATTGCCGACATCAACAGGCTGTTGGCTGGTCATTTACTGATAACTCGAAGCTGATCAATCCGCAAAGGCAAACTCACAAAGACTAAATTTAGGAGATAAATGAAACTCTGTAAAGGAAAGTAAACAGCATTTTTTGTGTAATTTCAGTTTGGGCACTTCAGCAACGCAAAATCCTTCACTTATGAAGATTTTGGAATTGGTTCGATATGACAGCTTAGCCTATGATCCCATTCATCTAATTTGTCTAGTAGAATTTTCACATCATAGAGTCCATTACCATCACTAGAAATTTTGGTCGGATGTGTCAGAGAATGAGGGTGTCATCGATATTGTCATAGTAATAGCCCAAATTTTGTCTAGAAAGGAATAGAAAAGTGGTTCTAGATTTGATGCAGGATGTTTCCATGCCTGCTGCTGAAATCACGTGGATGGATTGAGTAAATGCATTTAGTTTAGGTTATGCATATAGCAATTTCCAGTCTGAGGTTGCAAGTTCTTTGCTGTTAAATGTTGCATGGGCAATCATGAAGATTCTTCCTGGTTGTACTTGGGTTTGTGCATGTTGGACAATTTAAAAAACCGCTTGCTTCTAGCTGTCTAAGTATATATGTGGACTATACCATTTAAGCCTTGGTGACGCCATCAGTGCAGTACCGTCTACCACGGTTAGGCTGTGACAAACAAGTGCATCACATCCTAGGCAGGTACTTTAGCACTGTGGGCGTGAGGGGACTTCAGCAGACGGCGCTCTGCACCACTCGTGTGTGTGTGCACGTCAGTAACTGATGTAATTTGTTGTTGGATCAGAGGGAAAGTGAAATGCGACTCCGTTGTCAGTGAGCAAGTAAAAGGCACGAACAGCAGAGGGCCTGTTTCATCAGTTCAGTGGCCATCATCTCGATACAGGAAGAAATTCTACAGGCCTTGAAACCTAGACAGTTCTATGCCCACCTCTGTGCTTGTGTGTGTGCGTGTCATAATGAAAAAGAAATGTGCCAGAGGAACGGCGAGCACGACACACGAAGAAAACGAAAAAGTGAAGGAAAATACAAGAGCAGCAGCATATGGCCCTTTTCATCAGTGTGTGTGTGTGTGTGTGTCATAATGAAAAGGAAAGGTGCCAGACGAACTGCGAGCACGACACACGAAGAAAAGAAAAAAGCAAAGAAAAATACAAGAGCAGTAGCATAAGTGTGTGTGTATGTGGGTGTGTGTGTGTCTAAACATTGTGTGGTTGTGTGTGTGTGTATCTGTGTGTGTGTATCTGTGTGTGTGTGTGTGTGTGTGTGTTTTTGGTACTATGCCAGGCCAAAGCGCTCAAACTCGGGCAAAGTATTGGGTGACGTATAATGGTAAAGATAATAGCATCCTCAGTGAGAGCTCTCAACAGGTAATGGAAGAAAGAGCGACAGAAACAAATTAGCAGACAGTATTTGATATTCTAATAAATAATGCTGCAATCTCACACGTGAAACAGAGAAGCTTTGCAAAAAATATAGTTTAATATTTAATTTTTGAAATTCACACTCATTTGCACCCTACTGCTCTGAGCCCCATGCTAGTACCATTCGTATACAGCATGTAAGCGTATACCGGCCATGGATTTGAATGGTATCCTACGGTGAGTCAAAATACATTCCCCTAGTGCATGGAAGGCTCGTTTGTACACACACATACACACACACACACACACACACACACACACACACACACACACAAGAAGATACACACACACATACAGCAATAGTGGCCACTGATTGAAATGGTATCCTACTGTAAGTGAAAATGCATTTCCTCAAACCATGGAAGACTTGTTTGTGCATACATATATGGGATATAAGCGTATGCTTGTCATGGATTTAAACGGTATCCTGCTGTAAGTGAAATTGCACTCTCTCAGACCATGGAAGGCTTGCGTGTAATAGTCAGTTTATTCTGTTTGCAGAACGAGGGAAGTCTCCTTCGCTGTCTGAGGTACGTGTATGGTCTCATGGTGTTGTGCGTCCCAGGTGTTCCAGATTGCCTTCTTACCACCTTTCACTTTTTCCTTCTCTCTTCAACTTCTATATCTCTCCTCGTTTGTTTCGCTTGTACTCAAAAATCCATCAGAATGTTTTTCTTTGCCCAGGGAGTGTGGATGAAATCTGCACATAGCTGTGATGAACTATATCAACTATCATATCATATCTACTATTATACCATTTCTCCCCTAACGCCTGCTCTCTACATCAAACATCTGTATAAAAGTACCTATTGTAGAATAAGCTATGCGAAGCAACACTCACATTGCCTTTCCCCATGACTTCTCTTTCGATGTAAATACTGCTGAGAGAGAAGAGATAATCCATTTCAGCTCGTCGACTTGTGTGACGAATGAACATCGTGAGAAAAGAACTAGGACAAACCAGGGCCATTTCCTCCATGACATTGAGATCATTTGATGTTAGGAGCAAATGAAGTCTGATGAGTGTTGGTCGCTGCCAAACTTATGGCTGCATACAATCGCACGGATGAACAGAGTCCACGAGGAGAAGCAGGTGGCACATGGTTGAACTGCCATGAAGTCAACTCCATGCTTCAACTCAATTACGTTGATGAAGTTCTTCTTCACTGTGACTGGAGTCAATGAGGTCCTAAATCGAACTCGTCCACCTGTGAACGTCTCTAGCTATGTGACATAATCTAGTCTCCATAGGTACAAAGTAGATAGAAGCGTCACAGTCGCACGGATCAATCTAGTCCACGAGGAGAAGCGTGTGGTGCGTTGTCTAGTTGCCATGAGGCCTACTCCATGCTTCAATACAATGACGACGATGAAGTTCCTCTTCATTTCGTACTAGTGATTGGAGTCCAAGAGCTTGGTCATAATCAGTCTCCTCCAGCTGTGAATGTCTCTGGCTGTTTGACACAATCCAGGGTCTATTGGTACATAGTAAAGCTGCGAATGTCCCTAGCTGTGTCACATAATGGAGGGTCCATTGGTACAGAGTAGACCTGTGGATGTCCCTAGCTGTGTGGCATAATCTAGGGCCCATTGGTACAGGATAGATAGAGGGCTGAGGCCGAGGCCTTTCCTAGTAGCCCAGTCGGCTATGTTGGCTAGGTTGGCACCGGATTGTGTCCAGTGCCATTTCACTGTATTGGTGAATTCTCTAATCTGGCCAACTCTGTCAGCAACCAACGGCTTGAAATGTCTTCCTTCTGTGCCACTCATTGCCAAGAGAGGACTGCTCCAAGGTCTGTCTTCCCAAAAGCCTCACCACTTTAGATTTCATGCTCTGAGTTGACCATAGAGAACAGCCGGCCGCCCAACACAACAGCTTGCAGTTCCTATAGAGGAATCGTCATCGGTCTCATGGGTGCTACTCACGCCTAACAAACCATTAGCCATGTAACCACACAACCATCTGCAAAGATGCAGTTCAAATTACTCTCCCAGCTAAGGCTTTTTTCACTTGCATCGATATCAGAGAGTGTGTCCAGTCCATACTCTAGCAGCCTAAATATTTGCTCTGGGCGAAGGCAGCAGTGAGATATCTGGAGACGTAGAATGACTTCAAACTTCACACAATTTCCAACGCACATCAAGGGTATACTGTTATAGCTCGAAGCACAATCCGCTTGTTGTTGGAGAAAAAGAAGGAGGACTTGCAGGGGAAGATGCTTAGAAGTTGAAGTTAATTGATCATGGTAAAAGCACAGACTATTGGACATCTGGGGCGAATGACTCCCTCCTTGGGATTACCGCTCATGCAGTCTCGCCGGCATGGAAGATGCTCAACTTGGTTCTGGAAACGCGTATGTGCCAGACAGCCATACTATGGAGCTGACAAAACTGTTCTGCATGATGTGTCCAAGTCATGGGGCGTCAAATAAAAGGTCAGTGGTCTGACCAACACTGAAAATGCACGAACATGGTGACGGTTGGGTCTGAGTCTGGTTGGAGGCGGTTTCCGTGTGCTGTGCAGAAAGGGCTTGGACCAGGCCCAGTCTAGAAATTGTCTGTGCGCCGCCGTCAGCTCGTAGGTCACTTCAGACACATTCCAGAAGCAACAACTCGACTGGTACAAAAGCAGAAGGAACTCCAGATTCGCCAAGTGAAGATGAAGCAAGAAGTATGCACCCGCAGGAACAGCACGTACGAGATGATGGAAAGGATCATAGACCAGAAGGCAGCCTTGTCAGCTGTACTAACCGCGACCGCCGACCTGCACTTAGTTCTAGTTGCAGAGGAGATCTAGAAGGTGCACGTTGCCGTGAATAGATGTTCTGAAGCGCCTAGCCAAGGCAACGACCTGACTGTGCAAGGAGAAAAGGCCGACACTGTTTGTACTTGAGCCGATGCTCGTTTTCCTGCTGAGGAAGCACATGAGGATCGACGAGGATGCTGACCCAGGGCTCGCAAAGGAACTGCACCAAACTATCAGTGCCGACTTGAGAAGCCGATTCAGTGACACTAACATGCATTCTATCATGAAGATTGCGTCACCAGTTGACCTGCGGTTCAAACGGTTGCTGCTTTAACTACAGAAGGAACAAAAGGAGGTGATGAGTGACCTCCAACAATGAATGCATCGAGTTACGGCAGTATTCGATGACTCGACTAATGAGGTCACCACCATGGGACGGGGCTAGATTTAACACGAGCCTGGCAGATCCCTGTCCTAGTTAAAGCTGAAAACAGATGAAGAGGACGGGTTTAATTCATTACGTGGCATCATCAGACGACGAGGGGGAAAGTGAAGATCCTGACACGTCACCCACCCGACCTCGATCGTGAACTGGCTCTGTTAGAAAGTGATCCTGAGCTGGGTCCTGGTACATGGCAACCCACTGCAGTGGGCCAACAGACATTGCCTTTATCCGACCATCTCACGATTAAGCTAGACATCTGCTCGCTATTCCAGCGACATCTGTTCCACCCGAGCGACTGTTCTCGAAGACAGGACCATCGAATCAGCCAGGCGTGCAGCATAGAAACCGTCGATGGTTGACACTCTGTCTTTATAAAACCATAATTACAATCAAGTGTTTGGTCCAAGTCCAGAGGAGAGAGCTCAACGCAAAACTAGTTGCAGAGCAGGCAATATCTAGCATCAAACCAGAGAGGATCACTGATTATTGCTACTGACAGTTTCACACAATCCTGCAATCTTCAGGCAATGTCAGCTAAGGGGAAGGGTGCACTAGTTAAAGAGGGCTTGGGTAGGTGAAGGGTGGTAAACTTGGCGCTAAGGTAGAGGTATTTACACGGTAGGAGTGATTAGAGAAAAAAAAGGTGACAGGAGAGGAAGAAAAGGTGACAAGAGAAAAGAAAAGGTGGCAAGAGAAAAGAAAAGGTGGCAAGAGAAAAAGAAAACATGACAGGGGTGCTGGGAGAACTGCTAAGGGAAGTGCGGAAGGAAGCGTGGTGGGCTGGAAAGGTTGGATAGGGCTATGTCGGTGGATCCTTCGAGTAGTAGAAGGCGAGGAGGTGCTTCTTCTAGTGGCGGTAGGTACTCTGACCGCTTGTTCAAGAGAGATCTTTGGTCCCCGGTGATGATGTGCAACTTCTCCTCAAGGCAGGGGGGGGGGGGCATCGCTTAGAAGCACTTGAGTAAGTAGCAGATCTCTTGCAGATGGACCATTCGGTGGCATAATCGGTCCCTCTTCTCTCAGTCTCCAAACATGCTTCGAAAGCTCGGTGGCTCTGCGATATCTTTCGTGACGGAAGTTGTTGGGGTGACTGTTGTACCGCTGCTAGAAGGTGCCTTCCGTGAACCCAAAGTAATGGGAGGATCCTCGTTCGGTGTGGTTACTGTTGCCTTGTACACGAGCTGGGATGTGAGGCATTTGCCGCGGAGGGGGCATTGGCGGCTTCCTCAACAGTTACAAGCTTCCTCTGCCTTGAGGAGAAGTTGCACATCATCACCGGGGACCAAAGATCTCTCTAGAGCAAGCAGTCAGAGTTGGTCTCCACCTGCTGCCACAAGAAGAAGCACCTCCTCGCCTTCTACAGCGCGGAGAATCCACCGACATAGCCCTGTCCAACCTTTCCAGCCTACCACGCTTCCTTCCGCACTTCCTGTAGTACTTCTCCCAGCACCCCTGTCATATTTTCTTTTTCTCTTGTCACCTTTTCCTTTTTCTCTAGTCACACTTTCTCTTGTCACCTTTTCTTTCTCTCTTGTCACCTTTTCTTCCTCTCTTGTCACCTTCTCTTTTCTCTTATCACCCCTACCGTGTAAATACCTCTACCTTAGCGCCAAGATTACCACCCCTCACCTACCCAAGCCCTCTTAAACCAGTGCACCCTTCCCCTAAGCTGACATTGCCTGAAGATTGCAGGATTGCATGAAACTGTCAGTAACAATAATCAGTGGTCCTTTCTAGGGTGATGCTAGATCAAACCATAATTAGAGGGTCACGTAGTCATAAGCACAGTTGTCTCCGTGTCTGCAGGATCTCAATGTGTGTGTGCGTGTGCATGGGCTCTAATAGGTGTATCAGGTCTTCTGCATAATCTAGGGCAAAAGCTATACTATTACCGACATATCATCAGCCGAAGTCGCCGATAATTGGCTGCCAAAATTTGAACCATTAGCCCACTTCAGACAGGATGAGATGGTATGCCATGATCAGCTGACCTCTAAAACATTAGGTCATGGTCAGCTGACCTTGAGACTTTTGAAAATACCTGATCCGTCAGACCAGGGCTGAGAATGAAAGAATGGGCTCATCAGTCTATGTGTCCCATGGCAGTCCTAGCGTCCTCTAGACATCTCTGAACATAGACGTCCAGAGAATTAGCTTTTCCCTGCCTAGTGCATCTGAGATGTTCACCAGTACTGACGGAGATTTGCTGTCACCCAATCCTGAATCTCACAACTGCAAAGAGGATGAACTTGTGTCACAATGTAGCTAGACCTCACAGCCTTGGTATATCTGTCTGTGCCGTGTTAGTGCTGTATTCATCTATATGCTGTTGTGTACGAATGGCGACCTCAGCATCAATGGTCCTCTCCTAGACATTGTGCTGTATCACTGCGATGTTGTAATCTAAAGATACCTCTGTAGACAAAGTGGGCTTTGTCCTAGTTTGGAGGGAGAGTGTTATCGACTTCTGATGGGTTAGGCTAGGGAAAAGAACTCAAACAACAAGTTTATTCAACTTAACGTTTCGGCTTAATGCTCTCCCTCTAAATGCATGTAGAGGAAATATCCTTCAGTACTGGCGAGCGGTATAGTGTACTCAGACCTAATGGACCACTTTGACCCCATGCACGGCTCCGCACACGCGCGCGCACCAACACTAAACGTCTAGTGATGTAGTCGCCCACTTTCTCCTCAAACTCCTGAGTGAAGTTGAGTCCATGATCCATCTAAATATCCAGGGTGTACAAGCCGTTTAGGGCTGCTGATTAGTTGGAGATAGCTATAGACATGTGCTGTCACACTGTTTCTGTATTTAGCGTGAACCCCACTGGTTGGCGTTGCCCCTGCATGTCGAGCGCTTTGTGTAATCTTTCACACATACTTCTAGGCAATTCCGAAGCCTCTCCGTCTTCGCTAAGACTTCAAATGTCTCCCATTACGTAAACATGCTCATCACTGTCTGGTGCAGCTCCTCATCCAGCCAGTCAAGTGTCCAAATGTGGCAGACAAATTCCAAATGTCACTGTGGCCAAGGCTGCCAGTACAACCTTGCACTACCTAGCCATGCTTTCCTCTCACCAGCATCGGTAGCTATAGACAGGAAATTCACTCTAGGATTGTTGAGGTGAACCCTACGATGAGGCTATGTCCTTCTTCCAGACAGACTACACTGGCAAGCTCTTCAGTTCCTGTTGGCTTTCTTAGAAAATGCACCTATGTTCTAGCCTTCCACTGGACGCGTTCGATTTGACTTGAATAACTTGAATTCAATCGAATTCAGCCGCCCGCGCGCGTTCGATTTCACCCGAAAGGGTGTCGAATTCAATTCAATTCAATTCAATTCAAGATTTCCTATTCAAGGTTCAACCTTGAATTCGCAGTTGAACAAACTTGAATTCGGGCAAGCATGATAAGAAGCCATGCGCGTAGTCATGCGCGTGCTTCACCGCCGCTTTCCGTTTCCAGTTCTCTTTCTTTACCACGTGTGTGTGTGTGTTCTCTTTCTTAAATGGCTAGCTGTGAGAAGAAGAAAGTGCGGAAGATCTGGACCTCAGACGAGGTGGACTTCTTCCTGTCTCTCGTG
>JAOWAR010005032.1:0-14052 GCA_028571005.1 Clathrina lutea
TGGAAACGGACATGACGGCTTCGATGCGAATCATTAATGAGATCAACAAGTCGATACCTGTGTACAGCACCCGGGCTTTGCGGCGCGAATTTGCTGAGCGGTTTCAGCTTGTGGCGGGTGCAAGCAGAACTGTCCTCAATGAAAATGTACCGTTTCCAGTTTCTGGGGATGCGGCAGCATGCCCACAGTCGAGTCAGTATCAGGTCAGCAAGCGGTGTACATGTACTTGTCATGTACATGTACAGCGAAAAACGGCGCGGCAACCACAAAGGCGACTGACACTTTAGCAAAGGAATCAACCTTGCCATCAACCGAGGATTCCCTATTATGGTAAATCAAAAAACAGGCTCATTGAGCATGTTGAGCATCTGTGACCCGCTCCGGGAACCTCAGTCATTGATACGTGACCTGGTTTAATGGCTGACAGATGGTGTTGTGGCGTTTTTTTCTGGGTGGATCGTTTTTTTTTCGCCCGCCCGCACACGTTTCTGGCTAGGACCCTGACGAGAAACAACAACAAAAAAAAAGCTTGCATTGCCTAACTAAATACATGCATGGATGCTAAAGCGAACTGGTCGAAGCAGCTCACTGACGCATGTAAAAACTAAGGCTTCGCTTTCGATTTCAGCCTGAGCGAGGACCACGTTGCCGCTTCACTGGACGGCGGCCAACGCCTCGCCGAAGAGGAGCACTTTATGAGTCTGTAATTCAGTGTTGCAGTATCATCTGATTATTACATAATGTCGGCTTTGAATTTTTCTAGCTTTGACAGCGAACCTGGAGTTGATCATGACGCTTCGCACGTCCGCGTTTTAGGCTTGGACGTGATACATGTACATGTACGTGTCAACGGTATACATTTGGGTAAATTCTTCTTTGAGCGAAGAGGGGGCAGAAGATGAGGTTTTTCATGTCGGTAGTTCCAGCTCGCTTGGTCTAGTCTGCGAACTGCTCTAGATCTGCGATAAATGTACGTGTGGCGCTGGCTTGGTGACCCGCACCTGCCCGTGGTCGCAGGTATACAGCGGCCGCGGCCGCACACAGCCATCGACTGCAACTTCGACTGCATTATCATGATTATCGGCAGCCAAGGACACGACGACGATGGCCGGCCGGAGTCTCTGCGCCAGGATATCTAGGCCAGGATTCAGGCAACATCTTCGTCGGGCAAAAAAAAAAAAACCACCACCGTCGTATGGGCGTGATGTGCCAGCGCGCGCGCGAACTGTCTAGCCACCTGACTCAGTGGCCCGACTGACTTTTTGTAATTTTTTTTTAATCGTGACTGCAGCAAGGGCAGCGTGACCTATACTGGAGAGAAAGCCCACTTTCTCCCTACTGCAGACTGCTTTGCTGCGTTTGCTCCTTTCTCCATCTTCTTGGGCTAGGAAATTGATGTGAGTGGGTAGGACTGGGGACGGCTGCACGCCAACCACTGGCTAACCACAGCTGAAAATACAGTGTATAAAGAGTCAGGCGCCAGACCGTGACGAACAAAGAGCGAATCATGGATAAGTCTTACCTCTCCGATGCAGGCGATGGAGGCGCCCTGGAGACGCTCAAGAAGCGACTGAGCGCAGAGGGGAAGATCCTGTCGTACGGCAGCGAGGAATGGCTGGCCCGCATTAAGTCCTACTCCCCTCAGGGAGAGCAAACGCCCGCCTACATCGTCGAGTGCGCCACTGAAGCGGACGTCTGCGAGACGGTGAGGTTTGCTCGAACTCTCAACCTACCCGTCACGGCTCGCAGCGGCGCTCACAACCTTGCCGAGCTGTCCAACGTCCAGGGAGGCGTGGTGATCTCGCAGTCGAGCCGTGTTAAGGTGCAGCACGACGTGAGCGCGCAGACAGTAACGTTCGAAGGCGGTGCGCAGTTCAGACACATCGATGAGCACCTCGACAAGCACGCTCCTGGCTGGGTGATGCAGTCCGCCATGATCTCGACCATCGGCTGTGCGGGCTCGCATTTTGCAGTCGGCGTCGGCTGGCTACAGCGCAAGCTTGGCTGCGGGATCGACAACATCGTGTCGGCAAGGGTCGTTCTCGCCGACGGGTCTGTCGCTGTGGCGTCGGCGACGGAAAATCCTGACCTTTTCTTCGCGCTTCGCGGCGCCGCTCCGTCGTATGGGATCATCACGCAGGTTACGGAGAAGATTTACAACATCTGCGATCCGAAGAAGGGTAAGGAAGTTCGGGTTGGCTGCTTCCTGTTCGATTTGAAAGATGGAGAGAAGTTGTGGGAAGTCATTTCCAAGATGGACAACGACCCCGACTTCCCAGAAGAAGCGTTCCTCTTGCCTTTGTTCATCCTGATCGAAGGCAAGCCAAGCATCCTCTTCTGGTACGTTCAGTACATGTACAAGGATGGGAAAATTGACATGGAAACCACAAAATGGGAGAATATGGTGAAGGAGTTGGTGGCAGCAACAAAGCCTGCTCCTCTCGCACCAAACAGTCTCTCGCCTTCGACAGGTGACGGATGGGAGTTCATTACCCACATGGAAATTCAGGCCCTTTTCGGCCCGCCTTGGAAGTACTCCGTCTACCCAACAGGAGGCTTTGTCGCTCGCCGCAACGCAGAAAAGGTGTTCCTTGGTGTTTTGAATTACTGGCGGAATGCAAAGCAGCCCGATGGTGCTGAGGAAGTTCCATTCCACACGACGGTTTTTTATCACTTTGGCAGCAAGAAGCAACGCTCTCGCCAGCCTACTGCGTGGCCAGGAAACAATGAGACCAACTGGCTGTGTGCTACATGGGGTGGCGTCCTTGTTGACCAAGACCCAAAGCAGCGAGTGGTGCGGAGGGCGCAGACAAAGGAGTGGGTGGACGGCATGTTCTCTGATATACGCTTTGACCTGCAATTCGGCTACATCTGCGCTGCGGCATACAACTGGCGCTCGATCAACTACGCAAGATGGATCCACGGTGATTCGTTAAGCAAGCTGACTGAGGTGAAAGAGAAGTATGACCCAGAGAACTTCTTTAGGAACAACGTCAACGTCCCACCGAAGCGCCTCTGCCCATCATAGGCCACTACATATTCATGATCAGCACAATGATGACTCCTATTCAATATCCTCAATATTAACAGGACTTCAGCATTGAATCCAGTTTCATGGATAGACTTGTGTGATGAATTTTTTCATGTGCGTATATGTGGTGTACCTAGTCTTGCATTCCTTTACCTGCATGCCTGATTGATTTGTTTTCTTCGGTTTGTTTGGTTTGTTTTTGTGTTCAATTCGCTCCCATGTCGATGGGTGAAATTTTAGGAATTCTATTTTGTTTATATTCAAGAAAGTATCACCCTGGGTGAGGGAGAAGAATTACTAGGGAGCAAACGGACAAGAAAAATATAACCATGGAAATGCGGGAATTTGAACCCATGGACCTTATGCTTATCGAGTGAATGCTCTTCCGACTGAACTACACGTTCTGGTCCAATGCTTGGCTGAATCCAACCTCGACTAAACGACCATCTATATCCCTTCATATCCTCCTCCTCCTCCCTCCTCCCTCTCTCTCTCAAGGTTGTTATTGATCGACTTGCACTTACCGTATTTTCTCTAGTAAAAGTGCAGGTCTCCAATACTAGCACACGGTCTCCAATAGTAGCGCAGGTACAGGGGGCGACGAAAAATAAAAGCGCAGTTTCCATTAAGAGCGTGGTCTCCAAAGGTACAGGGGGCGATCTCCAATAAGAGTGCGCGCCGCTATTGGAAAATCGTCACAGTGCGGGGAGAATTACAGATACTGTATGCCTGTATCATTGTGAGTTTTTACACTTACCGGTACCGTATACCGCTGCTTATGGCAGTCTTTTGACGATCCTTTCAACAAATTTGTTCCGTTGAAACTGAAATAAAAGCACGGTCTCCACTACTCACGGGCGCGGTCTCCAATAATAACCAAGGTTTGGGGTAGGTTGAAAAAAGAGGGGCGTGCTTTTATTAGAGAAAATACGGTAATTTTAAACAAACCCTACCACTTGTTCATATTATCAAGAAGCATAATGACGATCATGGCAAGTCAAAGGAACAGAGACAACACCGCCATTACACGTCCAGATATAGGCAAGTAAACTGTCTGATTGAAAGTCAGATCGAGTATCATATAGTGAGATGGGAGTCATTTAGCCATCAAATGGCCTAGTACACCAAGCAATGGATGCTTGCTTTCCAGGTCCTGGCATAGCGAGCCACGTTCTTGGCAGAAGCACCAAAGACGTTTGTTGCAACATGTAGACCTACTATTGCGTCGAGCGCCTGAAATCCACTGAAGAACAGGCTCCAAACCCGCGGATGAGGGCATGGGACCAGGGAGGAAAAAACAGTCGGTGAGCATTTTCTCAGTGCGTGCGTATGTGCGGAGGACTGGCGGAGAAAACAGCATTAATTCCTCGTAGATTCGCCTGAGATCTCCAGGCGCAGTGCAGGGCCTTTGTGAAGGAACACACATCCAAGCCAGGCCGGGAGAAAGGTGAATGGTCATTCGTCTTATTAAAACGATACGCGCGTCATGCTTTGAGTGATATATTTTCAAATTTAACATGTAAGCGGTATCCCGGCAAATTGTGTTGCCAGCCGCTCTGTTTCAGGTTGCTAACTTGACCAAATTTCTCATTGAGGAAGTAAAATGCCCGTCAGAGAAACTTGAAGTCTGTTCCTCTTTGACCACGTCCCTTTTTACAAGACGTTTCCCGAAGGCAGTGCCGATGCAGCACTGACTGATGAACGTCTGAATCCTGGCAGCAGGCAACCAGCTGAGGGTGATAAAAGGGACGACCTGGAAGGATGATGTGCAGAAGCTGGTCAGTGATAAGGGATTGAAGAGGTCCTCACTAGAGGTTTATTCTGCCATAGAGAATTCACCTTACATTTTCCCTTTCTTAGTGTTCTTTTTTTTTGTTTTTGTTCTTGAAGGGTTCTGGAAGAATGAAAGGGTGAAGGGCGCCAGCAGTATGAACAAAGCTGTGATGGTGCCTGTTGAGTGAGCATGAACAAAGCTGTGATGGTGGCTGTTGAGTGAGCATGAGCAAAGCTGTGATGGTGGCTGTTGAGTGCGATGAGCAAAGCTGTGATGGTGGCTGTTGAGTGAGCATCAACGAAGCTGTGATGATGGCTGTTGAGTGAGCATGAGCAAAGCTGTGATGATGGCTGTTGAGTGATGAGCAAAGCTGTGATGGTGGCTGTTGAGTGAGCATTGATATCTCAAACCATGTATGGTTGGTATAATTTTTGTTTTCTTTAACTGAAAATCATGTAAGTTGTGTTGTCTTAAAACTTTCTCTGATCAGTGGAGGTCGAGAAGTTAGTAACACGCAATGGGCATTGATCTGGTCATAATCATCCTTAATTAAGTTCCACTGTGAGGTAAATCCCATCAAGTGTGTGCGATGCGCCTGTTTAAGCTCACTCCCAGGAAATGTGGCTCATGGTGCTCCATCGTCACTCTGAGGAATACCGTCCCACAAGGCCTGGCATCGATATTGTAGCTTCCTCATGCAGCCAAGCTTTCCAGGATCTCTGGGACTCCTGTGCAATGTACCGCTCCATGTGTACTGAGGAGAAGCCGCTGCGTTGCCCATTTGTCTTTGAATGACAGCACGAGGTCATGGGCCGGCTGGTGAAAAAAATGGCGCTGCATGAGGCCCTTCTTCTTTTTCATTGTGCATGCACACTTTGCCGTCTCGCCTCTTTCGATACAAGTTGCCTTGCTGCGGAATTGTCTCATGAACCCCTAAACCTGAGTGTAATCCTTCCTAGCACTCAAAAGTGACCTGTGTTCGTGTAACTGGGAGTTGAATGGCCATACCCGAGTTGCACATGTAGCATTTGGCAGATTTATACAATCCTCAAACAGAAAAATACTTTTCCACGTTCGAGAGCATGTCATGTAGCAGAAGCAGCGCCTCGGCGATCAAGTCTTGCCCACTCTCTTCTGACAGAGGCCTCAGCTGCACATGAATAAATTTCAAGGTAAACCTCATTGGGTAAACATTTTTTTCCATTTCCCGAGCATTACTGTTTGACTGTCCATGTTCGACTGTCCATACTGCATCCTGCTCGTGACATTTCAGTGTATTTTTCACGACGCTGTTGGAAGAAAACAGTTTTGCAGAGAAAATATTACTGGGTGTGCTTGTTAGTGCCAATAAAGGTGCTGCTCGTCACATGCCCACTCTTGTATGGTTAGATTGCATGCTGAAATTAGCTTTGTGTTAACTGCTCTGACTTTCAACGACCTTTTTTGGTTCCTCCACATGAGGAAAACACCTCTAAATTTCCTTACTGGAGATTACCTCGAAAACACCGGGTGAAAACACTTCAGTGAGGCTCTCCTGTGCGTTTGGCAACGCCTTCAGAAAAGGTTGCCTGGTGGAGCAGAACGCTATCGAGTTGCCGGAGTGGTCGTCAGCAGTAACAAAGATTCTTCTCATCCAGCCTTCTTCTGCTGCTTCAGAGCGTGTTTTTTCTCTGCTCAATGCCGCTTTCCATGAGCAGCAGCATGGTGCTCTACAAGATTATTTGTGCATCAGTCATGAGTCAGGTACAACCGCTGATCTGAATTAGTCAATCGCTGACAAGACGGACCAACACATTTACTTATCATTTTACCATTAGCCTCCTACACATGAGAATAGCAGAGACAGATACATGGTGTGTGCGTGAGAGAGAGAGAGAGAGAGAGAGAAAACAAGAGCGAAGGAGAAAGAGAGAGAAAGAAAGAGAAGGAATGTGAATGGGGCAATCTTTACATAGCTAAGATGACTTGTCTGGTTTGGAATGAAAGGATGGGCTGTTTGTCGGGGAGTGAAAAGTATATTATACAAGCCAAAATGAGCAGATTTTTTTGACATCTCAATTCTCAATAAAAAAAAGGCAAACAGCAGAATTAGTAGCATAATTTGTCGATTTAAGTAGCACTGCAAGTAGCATAATATGCTTAAAACAGAGCATAACTGGCCAAGCCCTAACGGATGGACGTACGCACGCACGCGTGGACGGCCAAACGGCCAGGTGGACACACGCACGGATGGACGGATACCTGGACGCACAAACGGACGGACCCACGGCCGGATGGACACACTCATGGATAGACGGTCCAACGGACTGGCGGACGGACGGACAGATGGACGGGCAGACGGACGGATGGGCGGACGGACAGTTGGATGGCTGAGCGGGCGGACGGGCAGACGGGCAGACGGGCGGACGGGCGGACGGGCGGACGGATGGACGGAAAGACACACAGATGGACGGATGGGTGAACGGACGGACGGTTGGGCGGACGGACGGGTGGGCAGACGGGCGGACGGACCGATGGGCGGACGGACGGATGGATGGACGGATGGGCCGACGGACGGGCGGTTGAACGGATGGGCGGACGGCCGGTTGGGCGGACGGACAGCCGGTTGGGCAGACGAACGGACGGATGGACGCACGGACGGGATGGGCGGACGGAGACATGGGCGGACGGACGGACGTGTGGGCGAACGGACGGCCCGTTGGACGGACGGATGGCCGGTTGGGCGGACGGACGGACGGATGGACGGATGGACGGACGGACGGAAGGACGGGATAGGCGGACGGACGAACGGTGGGCAGACGGACAGACGGATGTGCGGACAGACGCACGGATGGGCGGACCGACGGACGGATAGACGGAAGGGCGGACGGACGAAGGGACGGACGGATGGGCGGACGGATCGATGGATGGGCGGACGGATGGACGGATGGGCGGACGGACGGACGGATGGGGAACGGACGGACGGACCGACAGATGGGTAGACGAACAGACGGGTGGGCGGACGGACGGATGGATGCCGTGGCGTACAGACGGACGGATGGGCGGACGGAGGGACTGATGGGCGGACGGACCGACGGATGGGCGTACGGACCGACGGATGGGCGTACGGACCGACGGATGGGCGGACGGACCGACGGAAGGGCGGACGGATCGACAGATAGACAGAAAGACACACAAACAAAAAGACAGGATGGATGCAGATTAGGCTACAAATGCCTAAGCTAAGATGGAGGATCCTAGATTAGGTAAAACATTGCTTGAAATCACATTCGGATGCCAAATGACATGGGATATGCTGGATTAGGGAAAGGTTGTCCCATCTGCGGACATGGGGGATGCTAGACTAGTTAGGTAAAAATGCCGAGAATGACGTCGGGAGGAGCCCCACCCATGAAAATGTCTTTTTCTTTTACGTTTAGCGTCTTGCTCTGTTTACAATAGACCACTTCGGGAAATACTGTCTGGGTTCATGGCACGGGGCAAGGACGCGCCTAGGGCAGAGCCAAAGATATGCAGGCGGGCTGTGTTCCCTCTCCTTCTCCGTCTTTTGTACACCGTCTTCGAATCGTGGCCGAATCTGTTGAGCTGAGAGGGGTTTAGGAAAGCTGTATGGGTGTTTGTCCACCCCGAAAGGGCCGATTTGAGGAGGGAATCTCAATTGAACTCTACCCCGGGCCGAGTCGACAATGTATATGTACATTGGCAACATTGAACCATGTCAACAGCTGTACCAGTTGTTATTGCTTTTAGTCCTGGTCACAACCACAGGTAGATCTACTTATCGTCTGTCGGATCCAGCCGGAATAAAATATCGTATTTGGTTGTTTAGTTTAAGGCAGGCAACAATTTTCTATGTCGTGTGGCACTGAGAAAAACGCAACACAGTCGTTCCCACGCGCATCGAGCTAGGAGTGAACTCCTGAGGATGACTCGGACGTGATGGCGTAACGGATAATGAGGCGACTCTCGCCTGCTGCTAGGCAATTTGGTGCCGCAGGTTCAAGTCTAGGTCTTGGCACAGAGAATGAGCTTCATTAAATTTTCTTCGATCAATTGATTTCCTCCGTGCAGTCAGATCTCTTCTTTCAAATAATATCGATGGCCTGCTTCCAAACTTCCTTGGCAATACTTTCTTAGCTCGTCATTGGCTCAAGCTGAAAGTTTGAAAATACTAACACAACCTGGGATATACAACAGACGAAGAATAGCCCAGCCAACAGCCACACAACTGTTGAAAAATTCCAAGTTCACGATCAGTGGATGAAACTCAGTCAGAACTCTCTGACAGGGAGCCTGTAGCTATCGTTCTTTCTATTTACAGCTAGGTAAAAGTTTATAAGACATCTTCGTGGTGTTTTCACAGATTAAGTCACTCCAGCACGGGGGCGCTTTGGCCAGGTGGGTGTGGCGGTGAACGACGGTATCGTACACTTGAAAAATGGCAGGCTGCTCGCTAAAAAAAAAAAGAGGAAGAAGAAAACAGGAAAGTTCTTGATGGCTTTACTTAATGACTTCACCGCCGAGAAACACCTTCATCCAGGTTTGTCCTTGAGCCACTGGTGCCAGCATTCTGGCGGGGGAATGAATTTTGGCAACACCACAATTTCTGGGAATAGCAGTTGGGAGAATCGGTCCGGTTTTAAGTTAGACAGCTTCCACCACCAAACTAAAGAAACAGCCTGCATGTTTTTGTTTTTTCACAGTGAAAAAGCCCAGAAGCAGGAGAAGAGCAAAGAAAGAGAAAACTGCTCATCAAGAAAGCAAAATAACCCCGGCAAGAAAGCTGGTATCCAAGCTCTGCATAGGAACTCCAGCTGCTTCCTGCCTTCTACGCGGGAAGCTATTCAAGCCAAGCAGCAGACGATTTTGACCACCGTAAAGGCACAAATCCAGTTTGACTAAACTTCCACTCTTTGAAACTTTCAGCTCAAATCCTCGAGCTTTCCTTGGTGGTTTCGAATGTCTTTTTCACGCGATCGACTGAAAACGACAAGTAGTGCCGACAGCGATGGCCCAGCGAATACCAGCTCTATGGGGATCGACAATGGGGCAAACCAGCCCTTCCAAAACTCATAGAACACCGATTAAGCGATCGCAGGAACTATACAGTCAGGTAACCAAACTGCAATTTCGAGTGCTCCCAAGGAAAACGAGAAAAAAAACCAAACCACTTCGTAAAATGACGGAGCAGCATGCTGGATCGGCAACGGATTGACACCGTTGAGAGAGGGTCGCGTTCCGAACCCAAACATATACTTCCCGAAGGGATCTACTATGTGCTTACCTGCTTCAAACAATCAGACATCCTTGGCGCGCTTGTTCACACGACAACTGTGCAGCTGACCGTTGGCTCGTGGTGGAGAGGACTTTCACTGAGGTCGAGCCGGCTACTTTAGGACTGGTCACAAACGACAGAAGTCGAAAATGGAAAAAGTGCTTGATTATGACATCTTGGAGGCTGTTGGGCCGGGAACAAGGTATGCTTACCGCCGCGTCAACGGAAGAAAGGCCGTTTGGCGTACGTTGTTCAACCAGCCAGGAGAGAATTTGCCAGGTGTAAGTCTTCACAAGTTGTCGACGCCCCGCGATCGACTAGAAGACGGATCGCTCCGCAGTTCGAGTGGCCGAGAGTGGCTGTGGCTGATTGCAGGTGAAAATCACAAACTCTCAGCCGTCCAAGAAACTTCCAAGACGATCTAAACAGTGCTTAAACTAGTCCTTGTACGAGGCAGACGTGAAAGAGAGACGAAGGTCACAGTTAGGGAGGGTGTGAAGTCTAGATCTAGACACGCATCGAGCGATTACAAATAGCACTAACTACCTCTGATGTGAAATGGCAACACGCCTCCTTGGAAGCGTATTTGAGAAAGCACGTGCTTGTAGCAACGCATCGGCCGCGGCCTTCGGCGGATGCAGGCCGACTTGCCGCCTCCGCCAATCGGAGCCCGTCGGAGCCCGTCAAGAGATACCTGATTGTGGAATTCATGCATGATCTAAAGTCGGTACCGGTGCTTCTCCCCAGTTGTCAATGGTTACCTCGGCGAGTCGCAACAATCGCAAAGTCACCTCAAGACCTCACGACCGAGCTAGACGGAGCTCGAGCTATAGAAGGGCAGAGAACCGTTTACCATGTATCGTGCACGGCCAGGCGTAGCTTCCACGATTTTTCAGTTCTTGGTTGGTGCGACTTCGCGAGCCCCACACCGGAGAAAATGAATCTTGAACGCGTCAGACCTTTGTAGCGTCTGATCAATGATCGGTGTTCGGGGTGGACGGTCGACGGTCTCGCCGATCTAAGTGCTATTCTTTACGATCTCGCAGCCCCCAAGGCTCCAACTCATTAGATATCTATAGAAAGAGATAACGCGGGGAAGATTCAAAGGATGAGAAAGGACAATCACCTGCTACACCTGCCGAGGCAGAGAGGCAGGGAACGAAGAAAACAGCATTGGTCTCACGTGGGGCTCGAACCCACGGCCTCGGATTTGCTCTGGGATGCTCTAACCGCCGAGCTACTGAGACCAACACCTCAACCATATCAAGAAGCTTCGCCTGTCTCGCGACTCACAGCATTGCTACAGCCAGCTCAGCGATATGAACTCTGGATGGCTGTCTACGCCAGGTACTCGCAATACGGTTTCTTGCCTGAAGGTCAAGGAACCAGAGTGCCCTAGGCACACGAGACTAGTACAGATATAATAGAAAGAGATAAGGCGGGGAAGAGTATTCTAAAGAATGAGAAATGGGAATCACGCCTTACACCCGCGGAAGGAGACGTTATAACAATAAGACGGAACGGAAACGATCGGGATGTATCCGCGAAGAAATGTTTGTGGATAGGCTTCTCGTTTACACTAAGGCTGCGCATGCTCAAAGGCCAAGTGAAATGTCTGCCACCCGAAATCCAGAATGGCCCCAGCTTAGTCATTGCTGATCGAGTGCGATAGACTCGGATGCGGTTCGATTGTGCATTCCCACTGAAAAAACAGTCTGTGTGAGTACACTTGCGATGGATGTCTCATTTGACCACAACACTGACTCATGAGAACTCTGTGACTCCTTCCTGCCACCCAAGCGTCACAGAGCCTTTGCCTCCCACGCCACAGAACAGGCAAGACTAAAGCAGACGTTGAAAATACTCTGGCCAGGTCAGGCAAGACTTCCTGCATGCACGTCTCAGCACAGCTGGACCATTGGCTTGTACAGTGTGTATCAAGCACAGATGAAAGCATGAGATCCTTTATTTACCTGAACTGTAACAACGCAACTTCTGAATACATAACATTGCGGTGTGAACATTCGCACATTGTTTGGGTGAACCAAGTGTGCAGGTGCATCACACTTTAGGCGTGAATCACATGCTACACCTTCTCTCCTTTAACGGACACACAAAAAAGAGAAGAGCAAAAAAAACAACAGACAAACAACGAGCTCAATTCAAACTGGTGAAGAGACAACAAAAAATACATCTAAACATCGCAGAGACAGGTAACACACACACACACTTTGTTTTAATTATATTCCCAGCTACCAGAACGATTGTGATTTACTTATGCGACCACTTCGTGTTATGTATCGGGAAGTTGCTACTGATGCGTCGTTGCGTTTCGCTTCGATCACCGAGTGGTTGTGTATGCATTCTGGTCTAGCTCCATGGTCCAAATCTTCATGTGTCCAATGCCTTTGCTCTGTAAATTGCCCCTTCGTGGTTCTAAGTTGCTGTTGGTTCCTGCGTAGAGAGCTACCATCCTCAGTCTTTATTTCATTTGAGCGGTAAGGCAATGCTTCCTTTATTGTAGCTTTTCTCCATTCTTGTTTCGTTGACATTGGTTGGAGTCTTACTGTTGTTCCTCTTCTAAGGGGCGGTAGATCTCTTGCTTGCTGGTTGCTAGTGTTTTGCTTGGGCCTGCTCCTTTTCATTTCTTGGTGTACATTTGTTGGGTGTGCTGGCTTGAGCAATTTCCCGTGAGATGGTAGCATAGTCCGCGTTCGTCGACCCATCAGGCGCTGAGTTGGGCTCGAGGAAAAAACCTTGTGAGGGGGAATTTAGAAAGCTCAGAATTGACAGCTATGGGTCCTCGCCTAATGGATGGGCTTTACGTAACAGATCTTTTGCCGTTTTCAGCAAGTTTTCCGCCTTTCCATTGGATTGTGGGTGCAACTGGATGTGATGTGCTGAAATTTCCACTCCCTTGCAAACCTTTGATTCCAAAGATGTGAACAGTGGTCGATTGTCTGTTCGTAAAATGCTTGGAATGCCATGTCGAGCAAATTGCTTCTTGAGCGTGTTGATGACTGCGCTGGATAGAGTGTTGCTGAGCTGGTCTAGCTCCCAGAAGTTGCTGTAATAGTCACTTGTTATCAACATGTCTTGCCCTCCAAATTTTAACACTGTGGACCATTACCGGTAGTGTTGGTATCTGAGTTTGTTGAAGCGTCTCCTTCTGTTGTCTTGGGTGGAAGGACTGGCATATTTCACACCACTGTACATGATCCTTGATGGTAGCATTCAATCCTGGCCAATAAACATGGTCCCTTGCGTATCTTATGCTGCTTTCAATTCCCATGTGCGCTGACTGGATGTTCTTCAAGACCTCTGGCTGTTACCTTGCTGGAACAACACGATTTGCTCAGAACAGAATTCCACCTTTCTCACCGAGCTCATCCCTGACATCAAAGTATGACCTGATTTCCAATGGCACTTCTGACCTTTTGTCCGGCCATCCTTCATGAATCATTGCCTTGAAAGATCTGAGTGTGTCGTCATTTGCTGTTTCCTTTTGCAGTCGCCCCACTTGCCTTTGGCTTAGATCTATGTCTTCCACCGCGTTAACACATACAAATTCGTCTGCACCCTCTGTAAGCGCCACTTCACCATACCTGTTTTCGTCCACCATAGTTCTTGTCTGATGGATGAGTTGTGCTATGTGCCCTAGACAGCGTGTCTGCAATAAACATATTCTTGCCTTGCCAGTACGAGATGGTGAAGTCATATCTTTGAAGGCGAGGGAGCATCCGCTGTAATCTTTTCGGAGCTGCTGCAAGAGGCTTGGTTGCTATAGATTACAAAGGACGATGGTCACTATGTACATGTACTTCGACATGTCTGCCATAGAGATGCTGGTCGAATTTCTCAAACAAGACTACGACAGCAAGTAACTCCTTTTCTTTCTGGGAGTATCGCTGCTCTGCTTCCGATAGGGAGCGACTGGCATAAGCTACTGGTTGTCCTTGCTGCAGCAAAGCT
>JAOWAR010005142.1:0-14049 GCA_028571005.1 Clathrina lutea
GTGAATCTATTCCAACCCAATTCAACCCTCTTTGTGAATCTATTCCAACCCAATTCAACCCTCTTTGTGAATCTATTCCAACCCAATTCAAACCTCTTTGTGAATCTATTCCAACCCAAATCAACCCGACGAAGACAAGGGCAACCTTGCTGAAATGTCATAAAGAGCTGTGCGCTGGAGTAAAGAAAAAAAATCAGATAGGTTTCACATTGTTCATTTCCATAGCAACTAAAAGGGGGAAATTGAGGCATTGGAGAGCCAGCGTTAGTGCTTTGGCTGCAGCTGATTACGTAGAAGTCGGTGTTGCTTTGCGCCTCGACTGGCTAACTTTGACTGGGTATTTCCACACCGAAGTTGCATGGAAAGATGAGCGCAATGGCTGTCCAATGCTCCGTTTTGAGGTTTAGTTTGTGGTATAAAGTTATCTATGCTCATGTCCACGTTGTATGTGTGTGTGCCTTCAGTTGTTGGAAGAGCGGGCTGCCATGGCTGATTCTTGCCAACGTGCGGTGGAGGACATTACAAGCCGAGTTGTGCAAGTGGAGAAAGAGAAAGCTGAACTAGAGGAGCAGTTGATCGTATTGCAGCAACGTCGAGAAAGGAGCAGAGCTGGAGAAGATGAAGAGGAAGAGGAGGGTCAGGAAGGAGACCACAGTGACCACGAAGCGGGTCTCGCTTACCTGCCGATGAGCAGCAGTGATGATGTCAAGCTGGACATGTGGCGCCTGCAGCAGGAAAATGTGCAGCTAAGGCAACGCATTTACAACCAGCTGGCAAGCAGAGCTGTGCACGAAAAGCCTCAGCCCGATGACTGGTCTGACGAAAGCAGCACAAGTTCTGTCCACACTGTTATTTTCACTGGCAAGGAAGCTGCGGAGCGTGATCCCTCGGGAACAAGCAACGGTCTGGCCTCACTAGCCATTTCTCGACCATCAGGACTTCCAGATTGCAAAGAAATGGCTGAGCATGGAAAGAACAGCAAGGATGCTGAGGTGATTGTTTTCAAATGTTTTTGAAAACTCCTTAAAACCTCAGGTTCATTTTGGTCTTGACCTTTGTCGGCGTGTTTCTCTTTTTACTACTTTAATGCCGACTACTTTTCTGCCTTACAGAGAATGAGGTCAAAAAAGTTGGTCCATGGAACATCTTGCTGTTTCGGTTGGCTGTCTGCAAAGTTCTGCTGCCTTCAATTTGTTGCACTTTGTCACATTTCCTCACAGATCAATTTGGAAAGCGAAATGGAAGAAGTAAAGCGACTCGCTCGTCGTCTCCTTAGCAACACACTCCAACTCGCTCAGTTCACCCGAGTGGAATTGGAGGAGGCGGCAGTGCGTTTAGCCCGCGCTCACAGTTGCCTTGCAAGACAGCTGAGCGAAAGCTTAGCTCAGCTGCGGCTCAGCAAGGATGATTTGCAAAAGAATCAGCGTGCTTTGGTGAGGACCCTGAGTGAAAAGCGCCAACCCCAGAGCAGACCCAAGGTCACTGTTCGCCGGTCAAGCAGTCCATCTGAGGAAGCAGAAGACGGAAGTTCAGGAAGCCTTCCTGCCAGTATGGTGCATCAGGTAATGGAATACCTTTTTTGGAAAAGATATGGAGACTCAAAGATGAAAATTGAAAGATATGCAGTATATATGATTGAAGTCTTATGATGTCATCAAGCAGTATATTGCTGAGTGTGCTGTTTACAAATTTGGCTCATTCATGTTACTGGACCCAACAGCTCCACTGCGCTGATCTCTTGTTTTGTTGCACTTGCAGGAGGAATATGAGAAGATGGTTTCCACCTTAAATGGCCAAATTTCTCAGCTGCGGCTTGTGTGTGAAGCTGAGCAGCATGCCAAGCTGCAGGTGGAGCGTGCGTTCATCATGCACCAGAAACGGGAGCAGGACACCCAGCGCATGCTCCAAGACGAAATCAACTATTTGCGACACCTCAACATTGACCTTGCCGCTGACAAGGCTCAAGGTAGAAAGGAAAAGTGTTCTACATCGTCGTCCTCAGTGTCCATCATTCTGAACTTATTGCACAAACGTGTGTCATGGATCTTTTGTCCGCGCGCATGGGTGTGTGCGTGCGTGAGTGTATATTATGCGACACGACTATCGCCTTCCTGAATCTAGTGGAACTAAGTGTCCGTCACACACCCACAGAATCTATTAATTGGTGCCAGACCTTGTTGGTAAAGTAAATTTGTGTGATAACTCAAAGGTGTTCACCCCAGATATGCGACACAGACAGGTCGCACGATAGAATGATTCAAGCCGTAAGAATCATGCGAACTTGTAATGGTGATCTGAACATCTTTGTCAGGTAGCCAACGTTGTCAGATAAGCTACACACTGCTGTTCTTTGTTTAACCAGAACTAAGCAAGCCTCTAATTAAAATTGACATGGAAATAAGAGGAAAAAACAAAATAGGCTTGTCGAGGCAAAGGTCATGTCCACATATTCACACGTGTCAAAGCACACACACTTGTCACGTTTGTGTTCTAACTGAGAAGCTTGTGATGGCCTTTCTTTCAGCTCTCAGGTCATTCCGTTCATTCCGTTCATGCGCTGTTCGTTTCCACATGTCTGTTGCCCTGCAGCTGCATCTCCTGCCATCGAGATTCTTCAGCTCATCAAAAAAGCACAAGAAGATGAGCTTTCTTTGCAGAAGATTGATGAACTTCGCTCATTGGTAGGTGTAAGGAAGCAGCGTCTGACCCTTGTGCTGTGGCCTTACCATGAAGGTCTTGAGACCTGATATAATTATAATTATATTCAGCCCACGAGAAAAGGGTGTTGACATATTTTTTGGCGAAATTTGCTTTTTTGGATATTTTGAAAGTGCTACTCTTCCTGAAAACAGCAAAGCAAACAGAACTAAAACATTCAGATTTTTCATTGAGTTACAGCTGTTTAAAGGGAGATCGTTTTTCCCGGAAATCAAGCAATTCGCAACCAACGGATCACAAGAGGAGAACAGGTCATATTTGTCATTGAAAGGCAAACTGGTCAACCAATCCCAGTGAATCACAGCATTGAATTAAGATGAAGATTATACAACCAAAAGGAAAGAACAGAGTAACGTCGTGGGGGTCATTCTTGTTGGAGGTCTATGAGTGCTCCATCATCCAACAAAATTGAAAAATGAAGTAGATGTGCGTTTGCTAGCTGCAAATATCTGATTATACAGCATACTTTAGTTTTCCGTATGGTGTCTTTGACTTTTCTCACACAATGATTCTAGAATACCTAGAATTATGCTCAGCCTTCTCGAGTCAAGCATTGTAATGTACCGATCTCGTTTGAGTCAAAGTTTAACAGGCAGTACAACTACACTCGAGTGTTGTCAGCTCAGTGCAGGATGAGCGGCATCCTGTATGTCGCACCATCCCCAGTATATTCTCCTTCTTCATGGTCAAAGCTGCTTATTGTTGTCGCTTCGCCAGCCTAGCAGAAGTCGAGGTCGCTGATGTCGGATTGATGCTCCGGTCAAAGGAACGCAGCTTGTCATCGTCTTCATCCGAGTCGATTGCGTGACTGTCCAAGCTTCCCGTGCACACCCTCGACCTCATCCACTTTCCTTCTGAATGTTTGTCCGCGCCACCGCCAGAATCTTTGCTCCCCTCACCACAGAGTCTTCGTCCTCATCTACCAACAACCAAACAATGGCCTTGACGACGGTGAAGTGCCTCAGACGGCTCGCCATTCCTTCCGCAATTCAAGCAAAGAAAGAAGCTGCTCATGTTAGGGGAGAGAATTTCTGGTTTTTGAGACTGACTAACCTTGCTTTAGATTACCATAACTCGGTCAACTCTTGTTCGAATCTTCTCAAATAAAGACCGAAACGAAGCTGTTGAATGTGGCTCTGCAACGTTACGTTGTATGTCCTGATTGCGCAACAGCATTGTAGCAGCGAAACCCCTATGGCGACAAGTGCAGGGTCAAGGTGCACGACACGAGAAATCGATGTCTGACTTCAATCGCCATTTTCTTGAAACCGGCCGGCCGTACGTTAGCACCCTTTTCCCATGCCAGGCTCATATGGCATTGTCTGTTTCTTGTTCCTGACTCCAAAAGACGAACTACACCCTCTAGAATAGGTTATGCGTGCTTCGGTTGTTTACATCTTTTTAGGAGCACCAGAAAACATTTTTTTGTGTGGAAAAGCCCAGGATGAAATAGAATCTTGGTATACATGGGAGAATGAGTTAGTCTGTTTAACAGTTGTTGGTAAGTTTGTCTACAACAATGCTACTTCTTGCAGCATAAAGTGCTGTTTCTTAGTTGTATGCTTCGTCTGCCTATTACAAGTCGCGTGCACATGGAGCCACCGCAGTCCCCCTGACTTCGCAGAGACTGAATGAAAATTTGGACGCCTGACCATTTAATATATTATCCTTCCGGAGTTTGATCAGGGAGATGTTTCACAGGCCTCACCCCTTTGGTGCTCATCCAGGTCCTTCTTCAAACAAGAATACCTGAATTACAAGCCTCAAACAAATACATGAGCACTATTTCCTTTGTACTCAAAAATCAATTATCGCACTCGTGCTTTTCTCATTTTTCTTGGCCAAACTGTTCCATGCCATGAAATTATCTACCGTAAAAAAAGGAACAAATGCTCGCAAGGAACTCCTCATTGAGGTGGTAGTCCGCAAGCAATTGCCTGAAAAGTGAATTTGAACTGTTCTTCTATTCTACCGGTACCAGTAGCTTCAGGACAAATGCAATGCATCCAGTTTGGTTCAAGCATAGCCCTTTCTTTTCCAAATATGGTTCAGCAATGTTCATGATGGCACGGCTGTAGATGCCACTGTTGATTTGCACAGGTTCCTCCACGAGTAGTCGTGAACATGGTAGACTTTTATAGGAGGAGGTGCTTTCATCCGGAGTAGCACGGGGGAAATCTTGAGGTGGGAGACTCTGGACATCGATAAGCTGAAGAGGTTTAGAAAGTCAGCAAAGTGAAAGGCCGTGGGACTCAGGCCTGGGTGGCTCTTCCCTATCCTACCAACACAGGGATGCGCATTTTCTTAGATCTCTCACCTGACGACTGAGTGTTGGCTTCGATCAAATTAATGACCTCAGATTCTCTCTCTCTCTCTCTCTCTCTCTCTCTCTCTCTCTCTCTCTCCAGTCTCGCTCTAGTTTCATGTCCATAGAAAAGCACCTGTGAATCAGACTTTCCAGGTGAAGTACGGTTTTGGTGCTGAAAGCAATTATCGAGCGGCAGAACCAAATTTGTGTAGTACATTTGCTTTACACCCCTTAATTCCACACTCAGCCTTGTCCTTCTGCCGAATGCTGAACAAAATATGAGAATGGAAACCTTCAGCACTTGGAGCACTGCCACCGGCGTGTCTTTGGAAGTTCTTGTGAGATTGAACATCTTAAACTCCGCTGGAAATCGCTGTGCTACCCAGCATGCTCATTGTTTGGAGCTTGGACTAGCTTAGGAAAACATTTAGTTCCCAGAGGTCCTGTTCCAGCTACTTATGAAAATGGGCCAGACCTAGGTGTTGTTGGGCCAGAAACGATTCGTAGACTATGTGCCTGCACACATGAAGTAAAGAATAAAGCCGGTCCTTGCCGCTGTTGAGCAAAAGGAAAGCAAAGTCAGAAATTACACACAAAGTAGGCTCTGGTAAGCTGCATGCAAATCAATCATGTTTCAATCCGCGAAATAGCACCGCACTCTTTACCCAGAAAAGCGAATGCTCTGTGGCCATCACGAAGTTCAAACTTGTGTGGCAATATTTTGTGGCTCAGAAGTTTTCTCCTGCCAAGCCAGCGGCCTCGAGCAAGATCACACTGTGCCAAAAGTCACCCCGACAGCTCTTGGAACACGAACACGAAGTTAAGCTGCATGTCCCTTTCCCTTGAGAGAAAGGAGACCAATTTTTTTCACCTGATCAAGCATGTGGAGAATTTGACCCACGAGCGGAAATATACATGATCCGAATGACCTGTGACAGACACACAGCAATTATCATTTGTGGAACCACCTCCAGTCCGTACGAGCCTGATGCTTATCTTCCTTGGTTTCTTGGTGCTGCAGGTGCAGGACTTACAGTTGACACGTCTTCAGAAGGAGCAAAAAGTCAGTGCGTTGGAGTGGAAACTCATGGATGCCCAGGCCAACATTGTTGTGTTGCAGGCAGAGCGTGATTGCCAGGCACGCCAGCTGGAGCAGGCATTGCAAGCTGTCAACTCAGCGACACCTGGGCCCTCTTTTGGGACTACTACTCGCCGCAGCCACACCAACTCTCTGTCAGAGGAGGTTCACCTCCCACCTCAGTCTGTGAGTAATGATTCTACTTCACAGGCGACAGCCACCAGAAGATTCAGAATTGTCCTAACCTTTGCACCAATTGATATCAATGTTTGGTTTGTTAACTTATGTCATTGTTTGGCTTGTTACAATAACTGACATCATTGTTTGGTTTGTGACATTGATCGATGTCATTGCTTGCTGCGTGCTTGACATTAACCATGTCAACATTAGGTTTGTTACATTAACGCACGACCCCCTCGGGCAAGAAAATGCCATTTTCACCTTTTGTTCCTCCTTATGAAGAATAAAGTAGAAAGCATATGTTGAAAACCACATGGAAAAATTCCTAAGGGAAGTCATTGGAAAGTGTCCTTAAACAGCAAAACTTTTGACGTGGTGTCAAAGACTTGCGGTTATGTAGCAGGGCCGTGCGTCCAAGTCTTGTTTTTTCTCAAAATAGCTGCATGGAAAGACTTTAAAAAAAAAAATTGTTAGAGTCGAGTTCTAGCGCGCACACAGCCCGCATGCTGTACATGCGCTAAAGGAAATGGGTCGCTTGTACGCATTACCTGCGACAGGTCATTTGCCCTGAGGCTTGTTCTCTTTCTCAGGTGCATTTGAGCTCTGGAAAGATGATGGGTTGCCGTGGTCCTCAGCCTTGAGAGGGTAGCGCTTTTCCACTGACTCAGCAGATACACCCCGCCAGTTCTTGGTTCTCCGGCAGCTCACGACTGCCAAGTGAAGATTTGATTTTCCCTGGCGCTCCGGCGGCTGGTCCTTTGGTACTCACGAAGAGTAGACTATTGTCAGCAGTGGACAAATCTGTGCTGAAACACATGCACCCACAGCGCGGAACAAAGTCTCTCCCAGAAACATAAAGTCAAATCCGATCAAGAAGGTCTCTTTTCCAACTACAAATATCAAAATGCAGAAGGCTGCTGCCGACAGAAAACGGGAAAAATGCCAAACTGCCTGTGGTGAGCACAGTTGCATGCACTTACTCATACTGCAGCTAGCAGCTCTGCACTAACATTGTACAAGAGACATCACGTACGGCAGCATGGAGCAGTCTGAGACAGTACTAATACAGAAGTTTGCCTCGGAACGGTTGACCACTCATGTGTCTGTGCATGATTGGATTACATCATTTCATGCTGGAGGACGCTGCAGGCGGAAGACAAGTGGAAACAGTGTGGTGCTTGTTTCGCAAGCTTGGCCATTTCTGGAGGTCTTTTTCTGTGCTCCTTTGAGTTAATTTATCTCAACTTTGGCTAGGTTAATTGTGCCGAAGTTTGGCACGTACAATCGTTATGTTTTAGTCAACAAGAACATCTAACAGATTTTAAAAATTCATTCGTTTTGTTATATAAGAAATCCAAGGAAAGCCTCAATGTTGATGCAGAAAAAGAAACTTTAAAGTTTAACAATGAAAAAAGCAAGTTTTCAGCCAAATAAGGGCAAAAATTGTTAGGCCTTTTTTTTTATATTCCAATTCAGTAACTGCATTCTGGCATCGATTTTTTTTTCAGATTGAAAATGCTGCAAACAAACCAATTTCCGCCCGTGTCTAATTTTCGCAAATCTGTCCTGAACCTATTTTGCAACAAGAATTTTCAACATGTCCTCCTCATCCAGTGAGATCAACCTTGTATCATCCTTGTATCATACATTGTGCTGCCCTTGCCATTTGTGTACTGCGCAGTTCATAGATCGGGTTCCTCATGCGACCAGGACTGGAAGCAGTGCCTCCCAAGACACTGTCATTGCTGTGGAGAGCACGACAGGCCTTAGTGATAGTGCAGCGTCTACTCCAAGGTATTGTAATGTGTGTAGTGCAGCATTTGCTCCAAGGTGCTGCGTTTTGTGTCCATTCATCAGATTGTGCAATTGAAAAAGGAAGTTAAAACATATTTAAAAGAATGAAGGAAAGAAAATTTAGATTTGAAAGCACAGAAACATCTTGTTTTCTAGATGGTGATCTTCAAGTTTGGCTTCACAGCAAGCATTTTACAGTGGACATGTTTCTCTATACGTGAAAACGTTTCTTCTGCTTGACAGACTTCAGGTGCAGCCAGTTGTCGCTGGGCCTTCTTCTCTAAGTCATTCAGCGCTTTACAAGTCAAACAGTGTTCCTGGATTGACCACCACTGCTGAGAAGGATGGTGCTGCACAACCTGCGCCTGGCCAGGGTGCACACTCGCTTGCGAAAAGGTCGAGGTATGGCTGGGCCTTTCGAGAAATGTTCATCTTCTGAAAGGGGAACTCCAGCCAAAAATGATTTTCAGGCTACTCACTCCTTTCACCGAGAAAGGAGCTGTGTAGAAAGAGCGGGCCTCGATTCGAATGACAATAGGCCGAAACGGCTCCGAGACTAAACGAAATCTCGGGTGCAGCGCCGAGCTCCCGTCGCCACGACACACCTCCAGAAGTGCCAGTGACGTAACTGAAACACCGTGAGATCATGCACTGCTGCAGCCGCAGCCTGACACTGCGGTCTGATGCAGTGAAAATCATGGAAATTGTCACCTGAGCCTCAATTCTTTAGTTTTTGTGCCCATTTCGGAGTGGCGTAGAGTGGCGCGGGGTCGTCTGTGTATTTGTCCACGAAAGCGACATCAACATGAGTTGTTCTGGCACTGCGTCGAACTGCTCAATGAGCTCAAGCAGTGGCGATTCTGATCTAGAATCTGAGTTGTGGTCGAGCCGTACAACGTGGAGCCAGAATGGACGGATGAAGAGCTTGCAGCCCGTGCTGCCCCGTCGGGAGAGGAGGAAGGAAGTGACTAAAGAGAAAACGACTCCCTTTTAGTATAGCCACCTGCAAGTCGTGTCGGAACGACAGACTGGCGTGTGTGTGTCGAGTGTTGCACCATGCAAAGACGTGAAGAGTGTATTTGCTGCCATCATCACGAATGAAAGAAAGCTGCAGGCTTCCAGCGCAGACACTCGTGTCACTTCACTCCCCAAGTTTTCAGCCGTGTGTCTTGACAATGATGTTCTCAACACAGCTCTAACCGGTTATTTGGACATGACCAAGCGGTGTCTTGACACTACTCCCAGCAACGAGTACGTGGCCCTCTCTGTTTCCTCTGGCTGCGTCGACCTCTGGCGCTGCGGTCAAATCTGACTGGTCAGTCGCTTGTTCCCAGGGCGTACGGCTCTCGGAACGCTTCAGACAAGATCTCTCAAATGAAATAAATTCAAAAAAAGGAGGCACAAAAAAGGAGACACAAGACCGCTTTCAGATTTAGCGGAAAGCCTAACGATTAGCTCCAAAGACGACCGAGTGCGACCTTTTTAGTTGGCCGAGCCCAACAGCACTCACGTTCACATGCACTCACCCACGAAGACATCAACGATCAGCACGGAGGTCGCTTACCCTTGCTCGTTCTCTCGCCTGACTGTGGGCCTTTCCTTGTTTGGCTGGCCGATGAGCAAGACAGGAGAAACAGTATCCTCCTTCAAGATTAGGCGGCTTGTCAGGTCGAACATCTCTACCCGCATGTTACGCCGGAAGTCATCTCCGACAATGTGTTCGGTAACACGCATATCCGGTCTCCTTATACCGGGATGGCAAGCTCTGCAACTTCAGCGCGGCTACCCATTTCGTCCTAAACTCATCATTCTTGGGGAACCTATAAAAGTTGACCACACGCTCTTTCCTGTCCTTCCCACAGATGGAGCAACCAAAAGCTAAGCACCACACCATCTTGCTCTGTAGTCCGTTAAACGCTGAAGCGGGAGGTCGATACGTACTGGTCATGATGCGCATGCAGATGACCAAGCTATCAAGGTGCTTCATTGTTGTCACTGATCGAGCGGCCAAGGCGGAGCCAAAACCGGCCAACTTGAGAAGGTTTTCTTTGTCGGTTGTCGTTTGAATCCAGGCCCAATCTTTCTACACAGTTTCTTTCTCGGTGAAAGGAGTTGAGTAGCCTGAAAATGATTTTTGGCTGGAGTTCCCCTTTAACAGAGGAGGCAAGTTGAACAAACTGCTGGAGTGATGGAGCAGGGCAGTCATGGTGGAGCAGTGCTTGGGTGCGGCAGTGCGTTGTGAGCGAGGCATTACTGGGTGAGTGTGGGGTGATGGAGCAAGGCAGTCATGGTGGAGCAGTGCTGGGGTGCGGTAGTGCTGGGCCGGATTGTGAGCGAGGCATTACTGGGTGAGTGTAGATGGGCTTCAGTGTGAAATGATGAAATTTCAAAGATGCGGGCACGGCGAAGCACAGCGAGCACTTCATCGAGAGGAGGAGCAACAGTGAAGAGGCTGAGATGGACTCAGCCAATCCAGGATACAGCTCAGTGAAGGCAAGGAGACGTTGGAGGTGATGACGAAGTAATGGCCTTCTGAGTGATCGAGAAACAGATGCATGGTGTTCTATCTGTGCTCAGAGTGGAATTTGGGCAAGCTTGCCACTCCTGATCGTTTCGACGACGGCGTTACTGAATGTACATGTATGTTCATATGTACGGATTTTATAAAATATCATATTTACTATATACATGTACACGTACATGTACATGATACCAGTTTTGTTGCGATGGGTGTGCGTGCGGGTGTCTGTATGTGTGCCTCTCTCTCTGTGCATTCAAAACCGGCTGAACCTGTATTCACCAAACTCCACGCTGAAAAAGGAGCTTCTCCCGCGTGTTCTAAAAAAATCGAGGCCGATCCGAGCTCTCCTTCCTACAAAACGAAGAAACTCCACTCCTGGAGTCGTGCCCGCCGGAGTCGACTGCTTCTTGCATGCAGTCGGCTGGCGCCGCGCCCGGCACCGCGGTTGTCGACGGCCATTTTCGTGACCATGGCGACAGCCGAAGGCTCGATGGCCATTTTAACCATGGCAACGGGCTTCGATCAATATAATAGCCCCGAAGCTGGCCGGGCTGCAAGTGCAACCACCAGCCCAGCGCGGTTTCCAAAGTACTCATGGACTCGCGCCATTCGAGCCGCGTGGGGGCAGTTGTGGAGCAGTCAGGTTGGTATTGGGAAGCTTTGCAAACTCGCTCGAAGAGCGGGTCGATCAGCTAGTAGATGGCATGGTGTGGTACGTCCATCCGCTTTTTAAATCATGTGATCACTGCCGTGCACCACTTTGTGGCTTCGCAGCAAAGCTTCGTTTGTGATCCATGCTGACAGCTGACCATGTGCTTTGCTTCACGAGTCAGCTCACTGGCTGACGCCGAAACTCACCCATCGGCGGCGCAACTGCTCCTCAAATGAAGCGGGCGAATTTCGGATTGAGTTTTCAAGCGTAGTCCGAGGACGTAGATCTCCATGAAAGTCTGTGTTCGCCATCCCGATGATCGATGTGTTGTCACACGCGCTGTAGAGTGATACCGCAAAGGCAGGCCCCACAATCCTCTGCATACCAGCAGCCCTGACCTGTACATGTCCCAGGTCATCGGCTTCCTCTGTATGCATGTACGTTGTAAAATTGCTCAATCCGAGGGATGCATACCCACCTATGGGCTGGGTGCAAGCAGTATAAAGTGTCGCCTTACTGTCCGCTACGCCATCACGCCAATGGGCAATGACGCATTTCTAGGTCTAACCCGTATTTCTATCCCGTCCACATTGAAGTCCGCGGTCTGAAGATAGTAGCAGCGAGGAAGCACTGGCCATGCAAGGTAGCACATAAAACGCGGTTCAAACCGACCGGCCCTGAAATAAACGGTCAGAGCCAAGCTAGCTTGGTCAGATCGGAAGAAGAGATGTGGCCGCACGGAGGAAACGAATCGGAAGAAAGAACTACAAGCTCCGTGTCGAGATCGGGACTCCGTGATGGCGTAGAGGACAGTAAGGCGACCCTCGACTGCGAGCTAAAGGCGATTTGGTGCTGAGGCTCGAGTCCCAGTCTCGGAACGGAGTTTAGTATTTATCAATGCTTTTTTAATCGATGCTTCTTCAATCAATGCTTTTTCAATCGATTTTTCCCTCCTTGCGGTCACATCTCTTCTTCCAGCACAAGGTGTACTTGGGGTGCACGCGTAATAGGGCCGCTTCCACGCAGGTGTTTGTTAAGATCCCGCAGAGGCCGAAAATTTCGAACAGTTAAAGATGCCTAGCCGTTCCAGCAGGTATTTGGTATGTATACCATTCCCGAACGCACTTGTAGGGAGCTTTGTGTGAGAGGAATCGAGCCCAGAGGAGAGCGGTTGATACATTGTCGTCGGCGAGCGGGTGAAGAGGAGTGTTGAGGATTAGTGGCAATGAATAGAAGAGACCAGCTTTTGAGCCAGGTGGCTGTGCGGGTGTTGAAGAGCAAGTTGAGCTTTTGACGCCGGATGTCTTGGCAGAATCGAATCGGGACCGCGATATTTGCGAAAAGACTACTTTGGTGGATTGATTCGGTGTTGGAAGGACAGGCGAGAAATGACAAGTCTGCCTTGTAAACAAGAAGAGCATACGTTCAAGGAGAGATCTCTGAGGATCTCCAGCGTGAATAAAAAGCCAATGTGACGGATTCCGCTTCACTTCTTTTCGTCGGAAACTCGTCATGAGCATACCTACGATGGTAACGTTGACAAGCAAAGGCAGAAGGGGCGCACAGAGTGCCACGAAACAAAAGTCATACTCAGGGCTGATCAGCCCCAACGCCTTGCCTTCTCCCCTCTCTCGGGACTTGGCACGGATCTGAGCTTTCTCGGGCATCGTAAATGACCAAGAGCCTCGTATTGATCTCTGGACAATGAAGAACGGAAACCGTGCAGCACGTTGTGGCCATAGCGGCGCAGCTTCCCTGGGCTCGCCATACGACCCTCGGGCCGCGGCTTTACGCGCGTGCACGTCGCAAATACGTCCGCATCGGGCTTTTGGTCAGAGGGTTAAAGTTGTGGTGTTCTCGAAGCGCTCCATTGTTTCCAAGAGTCCTTGTCAATGAAAGACCACAATAGGAACTTCAACGCACGGCCACCTCCAGCGTTGTCGATAGGGTCCATTTTCTGCGATATATTGACCATTGCTTGCCTATGGCGTAGATCAAGGAACAGTGAACAATCCCTGACAAAGTCTGTAGGCAATGCGGTGGGCTCGGAGACCGCAAGCGAAAATGGAGCAAGGTATATCCGTCATTCCGGTCCCGTATAGAACTTTACAGCTCCTTGGGGACCGTGAAAAACGTCCCAGATTGACTACCGCGAGGCCTAGGAAACCTTCTCCGCGCCCGTACAAAAATTTATATCCACACTTGACGGTTGTTGAATTCGCCAGTTGCAAAGAACCTTTCCTCGGATTCGCTATGGCCACCTCGAACACATTCCTCTTTACGGCCTCTTGTGCACTGGCCGTACTTCTCGTCAGAACTTCGCCGGTACGAACTCGGACGTCGTGTATGGAGTACTGGTTAATATCGATTGCCATTCCCAGAGACCTGGCTGCAATTTACAATCGGGGCCTAGAGAACTACGCGATGACCATCCAAACGTTGGCAAATATAAATACGCACAGCATGAGCGCCTTCGGGATGGTTTCTCAGGATCACCGCCAGCGTATCCTTGCCTGTGCGAGGCGTCACTCCTCCTGTCCGTCCACCGCTTCCCCACCCTGCCGAAACAAGGGGAGGTGCGCAGTATCTTCGCAAACCGGAAGATACATGTGTCACTGCCATCGAGGTTACAATGGCCCTCGCTGCGAGATGTCGAGCCCATCCTGCAGTCCAAACCCTTGTCGAAACGGAGGAACCTGTTCCATCGGAGGAAATACGAGCGCCATTCGCTGCACGTGCGTGACTGGTTACTCCGGAACGAGGTGCCAACATAACGCTTGCGATTTACGCCCATGTCT
>JAOWAR010005252.1:0-14048 GCA_028571005.1 Clathrina lutea
GCATGCACTACGATACACTCCACCTCCCATCTGCGGGATCGAGACAGCAATGGCCGTCGCCAGAACACACCGCCGAGTGTGTGTGTGGAGAGAGAGAGAGAGAGAGAGAGAGAGAGAGAGATGCATGCATGTTTGAAGATAAGCATACCTCTGTTGTCACCATGCAAGGCAAGGAAGAAGAGAAATCAGTTTCTGGCGTAGTGCATTATTCACATTGCAAGTGTTTTGTTAGTCCCTTAAAGGTCTAGAGCTACGCTGGTGAAAGATTTTATTTTTTATTATTTATTTTTCTTAGCATAGTGGTGGGGAAAAGAATGGCACAAAATAAAACTTTTCAAAGTGACATTTTCATAAGCTTCAACAGAAGTTTCAAGAGAAGCCACAAGGATACTCTATGGGTGACACTCAAGACAATTTTGTCCAATGAAGCTGAAATTCTCTGAGGTGAAATTGAATCATCAAACATATTTCTTTTCTGCATTCCTGATTGGCACAGACTGGATTTGAACCTGCGACGAAACGGTGCCTACCTTAGCCGAATGGAGATCCTGTTGTCAATTGCTCAAACCAATCCACCGGCTCAAAAAAGTCAGTTTCTTGCCGAGCTTTGGTCTTTCAATACGACACGGTCAAACCTCAGTTCTGTGAAGCACTAGTCGGAGCCTTCCGGTGACGGCTTTCCATTCGGCTCGGCGCCATTTCGTCACAGGTTCGAATCCGGTCTGTTCCAGTTGGGAATGCAGAAAAGAAATATGCTTGAAAATTTTGTTCAATGTTGAGAATGTTTCGGTACTCTGCATTATCCTCAGTTTAAGAAAGGGAAAAGGAACACGCTGCTAACAGAAAATAACAGAAGTCTGATGGTATTTAGGCTATATGGTCTCTACTAGGGGCGAATTAAGTAAAGCTGTGGCTGGAATGGAATCGTGAGTGACAGTTGACAGCGTGTTTCATTTCCCTTTCTTAAACTGCAAAGCACCGAAACGTTCTCAAGATTGAGCACAATCGTCTCAAGATTGAGTACAGTCGTTTTGAGTATCGCCCATAGTGTCTTTTCGACTTCTGTTGAAACTTGCAATTATCACGAGGGCAATATCAAAAAGGTCGTTTTCCTCGCCCAGTGATATTTTCTGTAGAAGCTTGTGCTTCAACATGCAGAATGAAGTCGGCGTCCCGTCTACACAGGAATACACGTTGCACAGAAAGACGAACCAGTGGTGTTTGGGATTTTGTTCTGAGCTTAATTTTTAACAGGTACACGATTGGTTCAAAATTTTGTCTTTTCTTCTCCAGGTGGAAGACGGCTTGCAGCGCATCTACACACCGACCAAGCTCGACAATGAGACAGACATTGCTGTATCTTCTTTGGACTGGATTCAAGTTCCTTCGCTCAATGGGCAACTTGAGAGCTTTGTGAGGGAGTGCACCTCTGTTGATCCCCCCATGTACAAGGAGACATTTGGTAAGCCCCCGACCGTCATTGGGGTTTACGGCGCACTGTTTGTGCGGTGCAAAGTTCAAGGTCGCCTTGTTCTCGACATTCACCACCGAGCACACAAACTGAAAACACAAAAGTTCTTCATTGCCATGCGAGGCCTCTCCGTTCTCAGTCTTGACGGGGACCTTCCCGTGCGACCAGACAATTACTCTACACACGCTGTTATCTTCTTCTACCAAGACCTCAATGAGATCAACCTCTTTGTCTTTTTCTCCTGCTTCTTCTCCGGCTTCTTTCTCCTGCTGGGCACAGGCATCTTTGCTTGGAAGATGAGGGAGCTGTATCGCGCCCGTCTCTTTCGTGAGCAGGCCCAGCAGCGGCGTGAAACCATGGCTAGGAGGCCTTTTCTTCATGCTGTGCTTGTGTGGAATGATAAGAGCACTCATGATGATTGCACGGAGCTCCAAGCGCCGGTTGCAGCCAGCTTATTCAGCAGACGCAAGCTTACAATACCACCCTTGAAGAGTCGAACTTCCACACAGGCACTCAGTGCTGTATTGGCTGCCCAGCCAACAGCCGACGAATGTGCTGCCGTGGTGACAAGCTTCATGCGTACACCCGGGCCAACAGAGGCTGGCGGGTTGATGTTTGCTTCAACGCTTGCACCATCAAGACCGTCCGATCCATGGGGCAGTGGCCTAAAGTGGCGAGGCAATCACATGTCGAATATGACAGCTCAGCTGAATAAACCATGGCGAGTGAGACAAACATCACGCATACATGCTGTGAACCCTGAAGAGGTCCCTGACGGGTGACCATCACCTCCTCCTGCTTGTCCTGCTCCTCATCCTTCTCCCCTCTTCTTATCAGACATGATTTATGTTTCCATACATCATCTAACGAAAAAAGAATGCCATCTCGAACTGCTCTTATGAAATATGTCTCAGAAAAGTCTAAAATGCATCTCTCGTCACCAAGAACTAATCTTATCAAGAACAATTGCAACTTTCCGTTCTCCTTGAAAGAGATCAATGAATTGTTTGGTTCAAGGCTGAGCATGACTCATTGTAGGGATTATTTACTGCACAGCCAAAGGATTGACGATCATGCAGCAAAGGGAAAGCATTCTCGCGGGGGTCTACGAACCTGGTAGATGTATGCATCTGATTGAAGAGATTGGACACCTCATCATACTTCATGGCGTGATCGAAATTTGAACCTGTGGCAGGGCTTTTCCTAAGAGGCTGTGAGCTTGCGTACGAGGCAAGAGGAATGTCGTGGGTCCGCGGGCTTTGCCCCCAGAGATTTTTGGCAATTTAAGGTGCCTCAACCCCCATTTGTTTGATTTGTGGCCATTTAGCATGCAAAATTTAACGCCATCCATACAATGAATAATGATTGTATATTTCGCAAAACCTGTGAACTGTATGAAAAAAAAATCAGACCTAATTTTATTGTACAGGACAATTCATGAATTAATGGGAAATAAATTGTTCAGAATGATTTTATGGCTGGCATATCAGCCTATGAAAAAAATCCATACTAACAGGACTGACAAAGGAACAAGGCAATCATGATCCAGAAAGTAGCTAAGCAGCTGGAAAAAGAGAGAGAAAAAAAAGTCTGAGCGTCTCAATCAAACTGTCCACTCAATGTTTAGGATGATACATGTCAATTGATCTATGAAAGTGCTTAGGCAGGGAGGGGTGTAGTTTAGTATTAATCGTCAAGATTTCTTCTAATGATGATTACACCAAAAAATGAATTATCTACATGTACCTCTCAACTTGATCTGTGTTCCTCCGCTCCACGGTACGATACTATCTCCTGCCAAGCAGACGGCGAACTTTCCTCTTCTTCCAAATCTCGAGAGCGGCACTGAAGTCAAAGTCTTCGATCGCAAGGGCCTTCCATGGACAGACGCATCAGTATTTCCAGCTTACCCTCGAGTAAACTGCTCCAGATATTGTTCTTTATGCGATTCTGTGTAGAAAAGCCGCGCTCGCATCCAGCACTAGAGACTGGAAGAGTCACTGCTACTGCAATCAGGAATGATAACTCAGGGAAGTTAAAAATCTCGGCAGCCCCGAGTAAACGCATTCTTCTTCCCTCTTTCTTTACAAACCTCACAGATCATTGAACCTTCCTCGTTACGACTCAGCCAAGACTTGAACAGTGGATCACTTATCAAAGACTTTTGGAAACTTTTCCTTCGCTTCCTCACAGGAGCATCTTTCATCATTACTCCCTCTGCTCCAGGTCGTTTAGCTTTCTCTTGCCCAAGAGACTCACGATCCGCGGCAGAGCCCGGCACGTGAGGAGCATTTGCGTTCACCTCGACATAGGACCGGAGATCGGGGTTGCTGTTGCAGGTTTTCAGATTGCAACCGTGAAGCCGAAAGTAAGAAGTCCCCGTTTGCGGCTTGCATCAGACATCGTGCATTGACAAACGTGCAAAATCCATCCGCACGGTCTCAACGATCACAGGTCTTGCTTGGAGCGCTACAATTTTGCGTCATCTTCAAGTTCGCACTCGCTCCTGTACCTTGACACCGTGACTGGCCTAGCGAGTTCTCTTGGCGTTCGCACCATGTACCATGGCCAAGGTTCGCGCCTGTGCACAAACCGCGTCATCTTTGCACTGTGTGACCGCTACAAACCTGCGTCTTCTTCGCACTCCCCGGCACCGCTACGACAGCCCTAATATAAACTAGCTCCGAGATGAAAGTGTGCAACACTGTTGTTGCCGCTTTCAGCGCTCTGACACCTTCAGAGTTCGAAGTTTCATGCCAAAACTGCAAAAGTACAATGTAGAAAATCTAATTTCTTCCATGGCTTGCCGTATAGTAGTCTACGTAGATCTAGGCACTAGAATGTGTGGTAAGAAAAGCATTGCCACCAAGTCTGCAGTACATACGCATCTGATTGAAGAGCGGATCATGCATAGGTTATCTGTGCTGAGACTGGAATTCAAACATGTAGCACCAAATTAGCAGACAGGAGTTGCCTTCACTTGTCTGCTACTCTACCACGGTATACGTGCCTCGACGGCTGAAAATATCGACAGCACTTACATCTATGCATATGGCCATGGTATACGGCAAGGCGCACCACAGTAATAGATTTTTTTAGCACAATGGTAATTCTTTTCCTCCTTATGGCGTCGTAATATCTTCTAGCTGTAACCTCACAAAAAAAAAGGAGGCAGAAGTGTTTCATCTAAACTTGAAAACGGCATTTTGGAGCCTGGAAAAATGGCATTTTAGAGTGTGGTTATTTCCTGACATGGGTACAAAAAAAAAATTATCATCCCAGCCAGCACATGTTGAAATAGCAATTGTCTGCTGTGGCTCATATGCATGCATTTTTTTGTGCTTTTTCGATCGTCCCGCTGGTGGCCTCACCGTGATAAGGCTGATGCTGGGCCTGCACATGCAACTCCGAGTAGTCTCAAGTACTGCATTTGCAGCCCAAAACAACCTACTGGCCTGAATTAACCTTAAACTGAGTTTAATACTCAGTTGCTAATATCACTATTTACTCAGTCGCCTTTTATTTAATTTTATTTGGAGAGGAGAAAAAGAAGAGGGAAAGGACAAGAATGTGACGCTTCCCCACTGGGGCTTCTTCAGGTAACTGAGCTAGGAACAAGATTTTTTGCATACTTTACTATTGTTGTTGGTCTTGAAAGTGACCGTGGCACTTTGGTGGGGAGGCTGTCACTGAATGCTTCCTGTTATGATAGGGCTATATTTGGTATCTACGGTGCTCTATATCCCTAGGCTGTTGCTCCGCCCTCACATAAATGCGCATGCGTGCGATGTTCTTTTCTTCTTCTTTTGCTCTACTCTCTCGATCACTACAACTCTTCTTCTGTCACGAGTTGGCGTCTGTTGTGTTGTTCGGGAACTGGACTAAAGTGCAGCCAGATTGCAGGGATATAGAGCACCGTAGACACCAAATATAGGCCCCTATCCGCATAACAGGAAGCGTTCAGTGACATCCTCCCCACCAAAGCCACGGTGCCACGGTCACTTTCAAGACCAACAACAGGTGTGGATGTGTGTGTGTGTGTGTGTGTGTGTGTGTATGTGCGTTTGTGTGTATGTGTGTATGTGTGTGGATGTGTGTGTATATCTGTATGTCTGTATGTCTGTATGTCTGTATTGTGTGTATGTGTGTATATGTGTGTATGTGTGCATGGATGTGTGTGTGTGTGTGTGTGTGTGTGTGTGTGTGTGTGTGTGTGTGTGTGTATGTGTGTCATAATGAAAAAGAAAGGTGCCAGACAAACGGCGAGTACGACACACGAAGAAAAGGAAAAACCAAAGAAAAATGTGTGTGTGTGTGTGTGTGTGTGCACGGTATGCATGTGTACTGAGGTGCATTTGCTTCTCTTACTTTGTAAGCTATGTATGAGGTTTGCTAGTAGACTATTGTTGTGCGCAGTCTTCACTAAAACTTCCATTCAGAACCATTTGATGCCTGAAGAAACTGCTTTCTGCGATCTTGGTTCCTAGGTATCCCAGACCAGTATCAAGGATCAAACGTTCGCTGCGCCATGTGCATCACCTTGAAGAGAGACCCACACCTGGCAGATGTCGTGGAAAGTGGGTTAAAGAACATTTTCACTAGAAGGATGAGCAGCTTCCTTGAGGTCAGCAGCAGCGAGGTCGAGGTCACCGTGGCCTTCACTGGAAGTATTTCCTTCATCTTCCTCATACCTTCATGGTGTGTTGGAAAACTCTTAACAGCATGGGACAACCGACGGTCCGATCCCTGTTTTCATACAATCTTTCATGGAATGATTGATTCGTCTTCTGAACCCGTCACTCATCTAACGGCTGTTCTTGGTGATCAACATCTCTTGGATGTTGTGAAAAGACAAAATATTTCATTAACATCAAGCAGTAAGTAAATGCTGGATGATTGTGTCCTTCACGTGGCAATTTAGCATCTTCAAGTCATTTTTAGCTAAGATGCATGTGCCTCGATCGCAGGGGTTTATGAAGTGGAAATTAGCTGAGGTTCCTGTGACTGCGTGGATTTGCAGCGCTGCACTGGTCATACAATACTTGAAACCTTTTAGCTATTCTTTGACCTGAAGTACATATACGTTGCCCATGGCAGAGCTTTAAGACTGGGAAAGGACAGCAATGAGGACAGAAAGCATTCATTCTCGCCTTTGCACACAATTGGTTGGTGGTGGCTGCTGTCAACCACACGCGTTGTTATTCTTATTCAACCAATAGGAACCAAGAACAAAACAGAGAGAGAAGGCAAGCAGAGCACCAACTGGAGCAGAAAAAGGGGCCGTACAAAGCAGGTGACATAATGAGAAAGGAAGAATCAAGATGGGCTCAGGCTGTCTGTGTTGTGGTTTCCAGAGCAACCATGCACGTGCCTGTAGCACATCGCCATCATGTCTGCATGTGTGTACGGTCTTTTCTCTCCACTATTCTCTGTATCGCTCCTCGTGTTCGAAACACTCCACCTTGTTCCCTACAGCGCCCTGTGTCATGAATGCGCCTTTGGGCTAGGGTATCTCATCTCAACTCGACATTATAACCATCTGACTACTGGGATTAATTGATGTTCAGCTAGGCTGATGGGAAAAGCTCCGTGCTCTGGCACAAGTGTGCAATGGAGGGAAAAACCGGAAAATATATTCAAGACAGCCTTGGACCCAAGTGTAGCCACACACAAGACATATCACAGGAGCCAGAAGGAAGAGCCCGGTAGGTGGGAGGGCAAGTATAGCATCAGAGAACGAAACTACGTGCTTGGCTGACAGGGCTTGGACAGGACTAAAAGAGGCACCTGTCGGCGTAGCTGAAAACATTAGTGGACAATGCATATATCACAGCAGCCGGCAAGAACTGCCCTTCTTACATATCTCGCTTCGTTCGGCTAGTGAGAAGTATTATTTCTCACCTCTGCACACAATCAATTGGCTGGTGGTGCCCGCTGTCAACCACACATGCATTCAAAGCATAGAGAAGTTGATTGGAGAGGGCATCTGAGCTGTTTGTAAAAGGAAAGCGACATGGAGGCAAAGATGGCTGCTTTAGCTGGAAGTACTGGCAGGTGATGGCCATTTGCCCACTTTGACCAGCGGTAGAAAGTGAGAACGTATGACTTAAGAGTACTTGGGGCACAATCAGCCTAAGCAAGAGAAGAAAGTTGCCTCAGGAGGTGTTGCAGAGGGCAGGGTCAATGATTGCTTACAGTTCTTGCCATTCCTCTGAGGTGAAGAGACCTGGCAGGGATGCACGAGAGAAAAGGGGGTTGGGTGAGGAGAAGAAGTGATGTTACTAACTGGCAGACATCATTGCTGGATCACGTCACTGTAACACACAAAAATGGACACAAGGGCTTAAACTTAGTGTAGGGATAAGACGCGGATGATCAACAAGGAGATCATGCTTGGCGTCGTTTCGTCACACATTCGAATCCGGTCTGTGCCTATCGAGAATGCGAAAAGAAAACGTTTGAAGGAGATCACAAACAGGACAAACATGCTGGATCTAATAAGAGGTGCCATCGAAGAGAATAGACTTTGTATGTGCAAGCGGTTTTGAAATCAAATGCACAAAGACAATCCTTGTGGGAGGGTAGGAGCGACCTGGGTGCAGCATTTTGCTATCTGCCGTAATCTAGAAACAACCAAACGATGGCCCCTGAGTTGGAGCAGCAACTGACATCTGGGCGGAGCATTCAGCTATCTGCCCTTACAAACATGTGGATTGTTGCTGAACAGTTTGGTAAAAGGCTCCTTAAATCACGCAATTGGGTTGCCAAGGAGGCTTTCCGTTGCATAATCGCATCCTTCCTCGTGTTTTTTTCTTGTGCGTGTTCCGAGTATGGTTGCTCCCTCTCTTTGTTAAAAAGTTCTCTCTCGGCATTGGAGTCATGTCTGGCGTGAGGAGTGGGCCTGGAGATTTTGGAGCTGGCAATTAGTGCTCAACATTTTGGCGACCGTGCCAGGACCCTAATACGCGACATGTCCGAAGATGGCAAGGACTCGGCTGAGTCAACGGCTGATGAGAAAGAAACGAAGCCATCCCCAGCAGTGAATGATGACTGGCAAAAACGGGAGTTATAGTATATTAAGACGGGTAAGGCATATGGCCTGGAAGGCACAGCACTGCTAGACTACGTGAACGCAAAGCTCAAGAAGATACCGAAGCGCGACCAGCAAGCAGCAGGGCGAGAACACAAACGAGCGGCTTTGGAGATAGAGACGAAGACTCGTAGGGTGCATTCAGCTTGAAATGATCAAAGCTAAAGCCGACGAGAAGCCTTCTCAAAGCAAGGCGGAGACAGCGAGAAGAACGGTGGCGTTGAAGCTGACGGTTTTGTCATATGAATGCAAGCAAGATATTGCTACGTACTAGGATCTGTTTGAGGTGGTAGTGCAGCAGAATCGCAGTCCAGTCGGACTGGCCAGTGATACTGAGGGCTACAGCTGTTGGAACCGCACTAGACGGGGCTGTATGCCTAGAAGATTTTGACGACTACGACGACATCAGGAAAGAACTCCTTTTACCGTTTGGGAAAACAGCCTCGTTGGCCTGGCGCGACATGCTTGCAGCGTCACAGACAAAGGAAAGTTTTCGCCAGTTCTTTTACCGTGTTTGTCTCCTTGTGTAACTTTGGGTGAGCCTGAGAAGAAGGTATCCGACGTTTCCAAGGAAGTTCTTCTCGCTTCTCTGGCGGAACAGATCATTTTGGAGTCCGTGGAGCCTCACCTTGGTGCTTACCTGCGGCGGAGCATACAGGAGGGTTCATCAAGGGATCTGGACGCCTTCTGTGATGCATGTATGACTTACCAGACCTCGTTTACGTCGTCGAGTGCCAGTTGTGGCCAAGCAAGCACGTCGCAGTCACCCTCAGCGAAGTCGGGGTCAGACATCGGGAAGTCTAAACCAAGTGGGAACTCTGCTCAATGCTTGGCTGTGTCTTGTGAGGAGACAGAACGGAGACTTTTTGCCCTTCCTGTCGACCATCGGAAAGCGTATACTTCCGAAAACACTCTCTGCTGGAACTGTCTGAAGCAGAACCATCGAGCCAGGAAATGTTATGCTAAGGGCAAGTGCACCAAATGCAGTGAGAAGCATCATGTCCTGCTGCATGATGCTGTGGAGGCTGGTGGTGTCAACGCGTATGGTTGTCGAATGCTGCTGCCAACTCATAGGCATGTTCGTCTGATGACAGCCATGGCTGAAGGTAAAGGCCAGCATCTGCGAGCAAAGGTGCGAATCTTAATGGACTTGGGTGCTCAAGCCTCCTTTGTTTCTGCTGCTCTGGTGCGAGTGGTTCACCCTCTGCATGCCGGCACTGAGGAGGTGTGAGTATCAGCGTTTGGAGCCCCTCCGAAAACGTCGTCCGTTACGCGTTATCAGCTTGACCTGACATACATAGATGGTAGTGTTCAACCCATAACTGCTCTGGAGAAGCCTGCGTTGGGGTTGTACATTCTGCCTGTGCCCCAGAAGACCGTTGAAGTATGGAAGAGCCGCGGTGTGACTCTGAGCGACCAGGTAATGAAGGACGTTCCGACAGAAGTTCATCTGCTGCTGGGGGTAGACTATGCGCAAACCCTGCTACTTGAAAAGAGGGTTGTCAATGGTGAAGTTGCGCGGAAGACCGAGTTGGGCTGGATTCTGTCGGCCCCACAAGCCGCTGCGCCTCCCAAGTCCGGTCCAGGAGTAGCAATGGCTTTCATTGCAGCAACAACACTTAGCACTGCCGATAGAGTCGAATTGCTGTGGGAAATGGAGGAACCACTCTCGGCTAGTGGGGCTAGCAAGTTCCCGGCGCTCCCCTTGGAGAAGACCAAGGATGGGTATGAGGTCGGTTTTCTCTGGAAGAGCTGTCAGCGATCAGCAGATAATGAAAGACAGGCATTGGCGTCTGCCCAGTGACTCCTTCATCGGTTGGCGGCATCTGGAAAGCGACTCGTGTACAATGATGTCCTTCTGACAGAGTACATGGAGCTTCGTGCCACTGAGCGCGAGCCAGATCCAGCTCTGCCAGTTTATTACATGCCGCATCGAGCCGTGATAAGAGAGGAAGCAGCGACACCCAAGGTGCGCGTGGCATTCAACGCGTCACCCGTTACCCGTGGACAGAAGTCGTTGAATGACCTTGTTGATCCCGGCCCGTCTTTGCTACCAGCTTTAACGGCGTTGCTGTTTCGGTTCCGTGAATTTCCGGCTGCGGATCTTCGGATATTCGCAAAGAATTCTTCATGGTTAGGGTGCGTGAAGAGGACAGGCGCTTCTTGCGGTTTCTTTGGCCAGATGAGGACGGTGTGATGGCGACGTGGCATTTGCAGAAACTGCCTTTTGTCGTCAATTGTTCCCCTTTCATCTTAACTGCTGTTCTCAATCACTCCCTGCAGGCGGAGATGGAGCATGCTACGGAGAATGCAAGATATCTCATCGAGTTGCTGCTCGAGAGCTTTTTCGTCGACGACTGTGTAACCAGTCTGGATTCACCCCCACAAGTGGACCATTTCCAGTCGGTCAGTACAACATGTCACGATGGAGTCCAGCTGTGAAGCGGGAAGCACAGTCCTTTGTTTCAAATGGCACACTTCCAACGACTCACTGAGTTTGGTGCTGCCTGGGGATAATCCTCAGCCGGGATGGACAAGACGCAAACTACTGCAGTTGGTCGCCGGCCGCGCTGTTCGACCCACTCGGTTTGGCCTGTACTGTGCATCTGACCGGAAATATCCTGCTTCAAAGAGCGTCGAAGGAAACCAGTGACTGGGATGAGTTGTTGTCTCCCAAGTTGGCAGCGCAAGTTGAGTAATGGGGGGGGGGTGAAGAGATGCTGAAGCTGACAGATCTCAAGTTTCCACGCTGGGTCAGTGCACACATGTCCGATGCTATTACTGTACATATCTTTCCGGATGCGCCCGAAGATGCAAACGGTTGCTGCGTGTATGTTTCCTCAAGTCACGTCAGCCAGTTGCTGTTTGCGAAGTCCAAGGTCGCCCCACTGAACGCACCCAGCTTGCCACGACTGGAACTGCAGGCAGCGAGCATGGTGATGCGTAACTCAGTCACAACCTCAATTCGCTGTGTGTTCCAGTGGCAAAAGTGTGGGCATCGTTGGAGAGTTCGACAGCCTTGCACTGGATTGAAGGTGACACAAGCCGCTGGAAGACGTGGGTGCGAAACCGAGTGTTGGCGATTCTTGAGACCACCAAGATACACGACATTACGTGTAGGCATTGCCCGGGAGCCGACAATCCAGCCGACTTGGCGTCCTGTAGTTCACCAGCAAGACCTGTGGATGAGCAGGCATGGAGATGCGGTCCTGACTGGTTGAGATGCCGGCGACAGTGGCCTCCTGCCTTGAGCAGAAAGCAGTCTGAAGAAGCTGCCTGTGAAGCACGTGTGGTTGGGGTGCAGGCGTCGGCAGAAGTGCACTGGTACATTAGGCTCATGGGAGTGGCAAGCCGTATCTTGAGTTGGAGGTACTGATCGCGACAGCAGCCATCAGTTCTGGGTGGTGAGTTGGCGGCTAGGGCAGAGGCCCTGTTGCTACGCCAGGTCCAGTCTGCCCTCTTTCCTGAAGAGCTGACGTGCCTTCGGTCAGGACTGCCTGTGCCCGCTGCTCGAAGGTGCTGCCATACAAACCGTTCTTGGATGACATGGGAGTCATGCGGGTTGGTGGCCACCTCGGAAACAGCCTCCTGCCAGAAAGCACCAAGCAACCCATCTTGCTGGGAGGTCATTATGGTACTGAAGCATTGCTACGTCAACTTCATGCAGACTCACTGCACCAAGGGGTGGACGGCGTCCTCACCAAGGCTCACCAGACTTACTGTATTTTGGGAGACCTTAGTCTCATGAGGTAAACCAAGCGAAGCTGTGTGCGATGCCGCTGGTTCGATACCAAACCAGCAGACGAAGAAACAGCTGACTTACCACGAGATCGAGTTGTCCACCAACGTCAATTTGGGCTCTGTGGCGTCGATTACGCTGGACCGCTGTTGGTGAAGCAGCTGGACATGGCAGGCAAAAGTTTGGATAGCTCTGTTCGTCTGTGGGACGACACGAGCATTGCACCTGGAGCTGGTGGGTAGTCTGGCGGCAGAAGATTTCCTTTTGGCCTGGCGTCGATTCGTTGCACGCCGAAAGACGGCCAACGATTGTGTTCAGGTAACGGTACCGTGTTCGTGGCGGCGGCAAAGGTGTTGAAGGTCGATTGGGTGTTTAACCCACCAGCAGCACCCTGGTTTGGGGCTTCTTTGAGCGCCTTGTCCGGGCAATCAAATCACCGCTGAGGAAGGGTTTGGGCAAGGCATTATTACGGTGAGTAGAGTTGTCTACTGTGCTGTGTGAGATTGAGCAGGCGGTGAACAGCCGCCCCTTGACCCATGTTGGAGGCCTCTTGGAGGATCAGCCACTAACGCCTGCAGGTCTGATGGGAGTTGACATCTGACCAACTAGCCCGGCGTCTCGCATGGTGGGAGAGCAAGAGATCGACTTGAACGCCCTCCAGTGCAGCAAACGCATGCGTTACATTGCCAAGATCACTAACCATCTCAAGCAACGTTGGATGAACGAGTATTTAACCACCCTCAACCAGCACCATGCCGGTCAGCCGCGCCTCTTGCGACAGGGTGATGTTGTCCTTGTGTTGGATGACAGCAAACAACGGCAGAATTGCCCACTTGTGTGGATTCTTCGTCTTTCTGCGGGAAAGGATGGCAAATGTCGGATCGCACTATTGAGTACCGGAGGAGGGACCTCCAATGCGGCCAGTGCGTCGACTTCTCCCATTGGAGGTAGTCACTCACGAGGAGGGCGATCCTGAGTGCAATGAGCCAGAACCTGCCAAGAATCATGATGTTCAAGATGCATCTGGTGCAGAGCCCGCTCAACAGCGCACGCGAACAAGAGCGATCAAACCACCCGTCAGGCTTGATCTGTGACGGCTCTGACTGTGGATTTGGGTCTCTCGCCCTTGACACCTCTCTCTCTCTCTCTCTCTCTCTCTCTCTCTCTCTGTTTTGTGTATAGAGTCCTTTGGTGGGGAGTGTGTTGCTGAACACTTTGGTAAAGGGCTCCTTAAAGCATGCAATTAGGTTGCCATGGAGGCTTTCTTGCGTATTCGCATCCTCATGTTTTTTTTTGTGCGTGTTCCGAGTTTGGTTGCTCCCTCTCTTTGTTAATAAAGTTCTCTCTCGACATTGGGGTCATGTCTGGTGTGAGGAGTGGGCTGGAGATTTTTGAGCTGGCATTTAGTGTGAGCTCAACACGTTCCTTCTCCTTCATTTGAATCATATAGCCGAAAGCCTCCTCAAAACTTTTTCCCAGAGATCAGTTCGTTTCGTTTCTGGAGCTGGCAGGCATTCCTTGCACAGTTGAAGTACGTCTTCGATGAAGATATCGCGAATGCGCAGTACAGAGGGTACTAGGGAGAGGAGGCTTGAGGCAGACAAGGCGAGATTGGAGACGCAAGCTTCCAGCCGGGTCGTCACATGGTCTAAGAAAGAAGCTGCAACAATGAGGTGCTCCGTGTTACTTGCTGTCACTTCATCAGCCAGGACACTGTAGAACTTTGCTGCCTTGATCTCTTCTACCAA